>LNAC01000109.1:3673092-3767339 GCA_002007465.1 Ailurus styani
TCCAAAAAAAAAAAAAAAAAAAGTGTCTTCAATACCTTACAGGATGACTATGAGTTTCACAAAGGGAAATACACACAAGAGGGCTTCAAGAAGGCGCAAGTCCGTATGAATTGAAGCATAAAAATAGTGCAATTGTGAAACAGAAAAATCTTACGGGAGGGTGCCCAGCAAATGGAGCACAGAGAATTTTTAGGCCAGGGACACTAATTTCTACGATACTGTCACGGTGCATCATCCGTGCCATTACACGTTCCTCCAAAGCCATGGAGCGTACAACAGCAGAAGCGAACAATATCGTGAACTCTGAACTGTGTATGTGCTGATGTATCAGCGTGGGTCGGTCAGCTGTTGCAAACGGACCACTCCGCGGGCGGGCGGGAGGCTTACACCTGTTGTGGGGGCGGGGGTGTATGGGAAATCGCTGGGTCTTCCTTTCGGTTTTGCGGCGAATCCAGAACTGCACTAAAAAGATAGTCTTGATTTACAAAAACAAAACAAAACCAAAAAAACCAGCTTGCCAAAAGAGTCATGTTTAGGGTTGCAGCCCCTGTCCTAACACCATGTGGATTTAAGTCAGAGAGATGCTCTGGTCAATTTCTGTGAAACTGACACATCCATTCAAATAATAGTCATAAAAAGGAATTTTGCTGCAGAAGCATTCAGTGCTTGGTCATTGGCTGAAATGAATGATTTTTTTTTAAAGATTTTATTTACTTATTTGACGGAGAGAACAAGCAGGGGGAGAGGGAGAAGCAGACTCTCCGCTGAGCAGGGAGCCCAATGAGGGACTCCATCCCAGAACCCTGGGATCATGACCTGAGACTAAGGCAGGCACTTAACCCACTGAGCCACCCAGCCACCCCATGAATGATTTTTTTTTTTACTTCTTTTTACTGGACACTGGGTTCCTGAGATGCGCAAGCGAAGGTATTGTTGGTTAACAAAGCTCCCATCCTGAATTTTCTTTACTGTTATCATAGCTGGTTTTAATAGCACTTGGAATTTTCCCTTTTTGGGCATTCTAACTTGGAATGTCCTCATTTTAATAGTCAGATGTCAGTTTTAATTAACCTGTTCTAGCTCCCTGAGTGGGCCACGGTGTTTTCAGAGGGATGGAAATAACCTTTCCACACAGTGCCCCCACCGCCTCCCCGAAACTGTCCTGCCTCATTCACAGCCCTGGAGACGTGCGATGAGGTAAAGAAGAGGTTTGGAAAGCTCTGGAATGATTGCAGCTCACTGAATAGTACTGCTTCGCCCCCCCCCCACCACCATACTCGCACCCCACACTGGGTAGTGCTTCACCATTCCTTAGCCATAATAGGCGGCCCAGGTTAAGGAGGCAAGGCACGCAGGACTTGTCAGGTCATCTGAAGCGGGTCAGGGATTTATGGGCTTCCATTCTGTTTTCTGGGGAGCGGGGGAGATGTCAGGGGAGCGGAGCAAAGTGAGGAGTTAGGAAAACAGAATGTGACCAGTTGCCAAAGGGGGGAAAAAAAAGGTTTTGAAGAAAAAGCAAAGCTCCCAGATCAGACCAAATGAACCAGAAGGGGTTTCGTCATCTCTGGAAAGCGTGAATGGAGTGAATCAGAGCAAAACAGTCCCCACCCCCCAGGCATCAGCTCACCCACCCCTGTTCCAACTACTCTTTGAAAGCCACTGTATAAGACACCTTGGTAAATATGAAGAATAGTAAGACGTAGCCAAAGCCTTCGAGAAGTTTATAAACTCTTCGCAGAAGAGAAGTTAAAATAAAAAAAAGAATAAGAAAAACTATACTATATATGATAACTGAATAATTCAGTCAGAAATTTTATTGAAGGGCTGTTTATTACAAGATGAGTCATGCCAGGAACTGGCCACATAAAATTAAAAGGGAAAGTAGATAGTGGGTTACGGGCATGAATGACAACAATGCTTCTGTCCCCCAGGGGCCCATAAACTCGTGGAAGGATTTTTGTGTTAAAAGGTGATTGATAATCTTCCCTGACAAATGCAATAACAAAAGTACATGCAAGAGAGGAAGGGAGGGCACGATGCTCTCTGCCTGAGCTGTTAAGAAAGGTTTTCTGAATAAGGTCATCTGACTTGGGCTTTGACGTTACAAGTAGGATGTGTGGAGACCGAGAAAAGAAGGCATTCTAGGTAAAAAGACGCATCTTAGGAAGAGAAAAATCGAGAAAAGCCTCGGTGTTTGCAGAACTATTTGTCATTGCTAGTATGGACAGAATAAAATGGGAAAGGCAGGAAATAATGTACAAGTTGATGAGGCCGAATAACATGGAGCTTTCTATGTCATTCGTAGGAGTGTGGCACTAGGGAGCCAAGGCAGGATTTAGGCAGGAAGCAAAGTGATCCTACTTATGACTTAGAAATATCATTTTGATGACAACACAGAAAACGGGTTGGAGCTGGGGAAGACGAGGACCCCGGAGACCACTCAAGAGACACTTGGAACAAACCAAGAGAAAAGCTAGGAGGGCTGGAAGTAAGGAAGAGGCATCGGGAACAAATTAAAGGGGTAGATGCAAGAGGAATTCAGGAGAATGGATGTGGTGTGGTGGCAGGCTGATGATGGACAGAATGCAGGGGTGGATTGCAGGCTAGCTCCCAAGCCAGAGATGAGGTGAATACTTTGCCCATTCATTCAACAGGAAGTGCAGGAAAGGGGGTAGGTTTTGCAGGGAAACTCGGTGAAAGGAAGCAATAAGTTTAGGTTTTGTACCTGTTGGTTTTTTTTTTAATCAGTTAATTAACATACAGTGTAATCTTAGTTTCAGAGGTAGAGGTCAGTGATTCATCAATCTTATATAACACCCAGGGCTCATTACATCCCGTGTCCTGCTGAATGTCCTTCACTCAGTTACCCCATTCCCCCACCCACCAACCCTCCAGCAACCCTGTTTGTTTCCTATACTTAAAAGTCTCCTATGGTTTGTCTCCCTCTCCGATTTCATCTTATTTTATTTTTCCCTCCCTTCCCCTATGTTCATGTGTTTTATTTCTTAAACTCCGTATATGAGTGAGATCATATGATAAGTGTCTTTCTCCGACTGACTCATTTTGCCTAGTGTAATACCCTCTAGTTCCATCCACGTCGTTGTAAATGGTAAGATGTCATTTTTTGGATGGCTGAGTAATAACCCATTGCAAATATACATACCACACCTTTATCCATTCATCTGTCGATGGACCTATGGGCTCTATTGGGAAAGTCTAGTGGAGAAACCATCTGGTTCTATGGGTCTAGAACGTAAGGAAACAATTTCAGGCAGACACACAGATTTGGAAGGAGTTTTGAGAGAATGGAAAGGATCAACAATGCCTAACCCTCAAGAGAATCTAGAAGCACAAAGACAGACCAGCACCTATTAGACAAAGGTTATTCATCATCTTGTGCCCTCAAAGTATAGGGAAAAAATGGAGGCGACCCAAGAATTGGCGTGAAGCAAATTCCATCTCCCCACTAGTGAAGGGCAACCATGAGCCCCACTCTGTGCAACGCACACCTCCAGCTTCCCTATTCTTCGGGGCAAGCGAGTCGCAGCTGTGCAGCAAGCCTCTTGGATATACCCTGCACCGCAAGGACACAGCCATTGCATAAATCCAGTGCAAACTAGCCGAAGAAATACTAACACATGTCGGAATGCACATTTTTTGCTTCTGATCTATGCTTCTCCCCGCCCTCTCAACAGTAACAGCAACCAGGAAGGAGCCCAAGAAGAGGCAGTACACGGAGGCATGTCTTCTCAACGCAGTGACCCTGCCCTCTAGTGAACGTGGCCCAACCCAGTGACTTTAAACCAGAACGATCGAATTGCATCCCCTTTCCTTGGGCACGAGCGAGGATAGAGAAGGGCAAAGGGTGGGGGGACAGGGTGAGAAACACTGCTGGCAGGCAGGCGGACGAGGAGCTGTGACAGATACTTCCAACTGAAACTCCTTCCTTGACCTTCGTTTAACTTAAAGCCTTTGTTTAACTTAGGCAAAAGTCCTTCTACATTCACTTTTGTGAAAGAAAACAGGTTATATTAATAGGGCGGTCCCCCGTGAGTTCCCTCGGAGATTTCATTCCGATGCTAGCACAAGAAGGACACTGGATTTCTGGTGCACTGGGAGCTGGCGGATGCCCGGCCCCTGTACCCTTAACCCCTGGAGGTCTAGGTTCACGACTGTGTTATTTTCTAACACAGTCCGCACTTCATAAATACTTCTGGAGTTGAAATCGAAACAAAATTGACAGGCCGAGGCCATATCCCTTAAATAGGTAATTTCTTAAATTGGTGACTTGGTAGCATGCATCTTACTCTCGTTGGCGGGGTCACGAAGCCTCTTAGAGACCAGATTTTCTTGGGAGAGGCATTTGAGCCTCATTCGGATAAAATGGAGATGTGTTTTATTGGCCCCAGAGATGGATCTACCATGAAGGTAATGAAGCTTACGCTTCAGGATCCTTCCTCCCACTGATGCCGACCCTGGGGCTGGGAATAGCTGAGAATTCTAGAGAGTTTCAGGTGGGAGGGAAAGCCAGGATGCAAGTAGGAAGCGTTTCTGCATTACCATTTCTGGTCAGTTGACCGAAGGATCCAAATCTTCTGTGCTCCGGTTATAGTTGTGATTCCGTTTCTCAGTTTCGGTCAAAAGCCACACTTTCATGAACCATCCCATTTCTGATTTTGCACTCTTTTTTTTTAAAGCCTCCCGACCCCCACCCAGATATATAAGACTCAGGTCCCATATCCTGAATCTGCCCCTGGTTGACTCTCACCGGGTTTTAAGAGTTGTTTTTTTGTTTGTTTTTGGTTTTTGAAATTACTAATAGTCACTCACATTTTTAGAAACCAATACATGGAACGTTTTCACCTGGGTTTTCAGTTTGCGTATCCAGAGGGCATGGCAGTAAGTTTCTGTATGGCTGCAGTCAAGCCGGGCTGTAGGTCCTCGCTGCCCCATTTGGACCAGCCCTGTGTGTCAGGTCTGTCGCAGACACCCCCCTCCCCAGTGCATTCCCTCTGATCGCTGGTCGAGTCACGGGAGCCTGCAAACCCACGTGTAAGGTGTATGTCTAACAAGGACCCTCGCCAAAGTGGCTTGCACAGATCCCTACACACACACTTCCAGTGAATGGATGAAAGAGGAAGAGATGCTCCTCTCAAGTTGCTCAGCAGACGCGTGAAAGAAAAAAAGAGAAAACAGACAGTGAATGATACCAGGGATGGGCGCAGAGAACAAGGTCCAAGAGGACAGTGATGACCTTGGGGTGGCGGAGGGGATTGTGAGAACTGGAGGTCCTGAGGTCCAGTGAGTGAGCTGTCACTTTGCTCACCACCCTGTGCCCTGCGACCCAGCCCCTGACCCCAGGTGACCCCATGAGGAGGTCCACACGGGGTCGGGGTTCAAGCTGACCACCCTGAGCTGGGCGGTGGACTCAAGCTTCCAGACACAACACTCCCAGCTGGCTGCAGGCCCAGGTCCCCAGTTGTAAAGGGCAGAGGCTCAGTGAGTTACACCCTTGTATAATCCTCTCTCCTTCAGCGTGGGAGGGGCACTTGAATGTGACAGATGACATGGTCACGATTAGGTTATGTGATTTGGCAAAAGTCAAGGGGTTTTGCAGATACCATGACGTTTCCTTAATGGCATGACTTTGAGTTCATTAAAAGGAAGATTATCTTGGGTGGGTCTGGCCTAATCAGGGGATTCCTCTAAAGGGGTCTTTTGTGAAAGAGAGATTCTCCTGTTGGCCTGGACGGAGTAAGCTATGCTGTGTTCTCAAGCTGCAAGGAGCTGGATTCTACTCAGCCAGTGAACTTGGAAGAGGACGCTGGACCTTTGACAAGTCCTCAACCCCCACCATCCCCTCAACTGCAGCCCCGTGAAATCCAGAGCCCGGGGCCAGCTAAGCCACGCCCAGAACCCAGAAACTGTGAGATAGTAAGCATGTGTGCTGTGTTAAGCTGTTACACTTGTGGTGATTTGTCACCCAGTGAGAGGTAACTGGTGGGGAACTAGAGGAAAGCCGTAACACAGGGATTCGGGATTGCTTGGAATCATCAAGAATGAGCGGAGGTCAGGAGAGGGTCAAGAGAGGGACCTTAAACACAAAACACACCATGGAGGATTGTCCTGGGGGCTCCCAATGTCCTGTCTCATTTAAACTTCCCTGCCTTTCTAGAAGTAAATACTTCCAACGTCATGTTAACAGAAGTTGCCGTCTTGGAAGACGTCAATAGCTCACTCCAGGTCACAGAGGGAGCTCAGAGTCCGCTGAAGGTCCTCCCGACACAGGCGGCTCCTGTCTTTCCTCCACCTTACATCACAGGCTCGGGAGAGAAGCCCCAGGGTCGCATGGTATACGAGACAAAGGCCACCAAGGTGGTCAAATGGTAGGGCAGAGCTCGGTGGCCTGCAGCTGCTCTCATAGCCGCTTGGACATCTTTTCCTCTCGGGAACAGCCTCTCCAAATTGCTTTTAAAAAAAAAAATGCTTGCACAGGGAGGAGGAAGGATGAGCTTGCCTATGAGCATATTTATATCCAGAGATATTCCACACCATAGGGGGCATAAATCTCAGCGGGCAGACGTCAGCAGCTCCGGACTGCGATGGGAAAATTGACATTTTGGTGACCAGCGTTTCCCAAACTCGCTCAAAAAAGAAACCAAGCTCCCCCCGGCCCCGCAACGCACACTGTCAGACCAGTGGAGGGGAAACAACGTGCTCCCGTCCAACTCCCCTGGGTCACGCAGACCCTTACTTTCAATGCTGGCTCCAGCTGTTTTCCTCACAATTTTCGCTGAAAAAGAATTCTCTGCCAAGTTGCGTGGACCTCTTCTCAGCCCTACGGCAGCCCTCAGGAGAAAAATCTGTTTGAGGCTTTGGTTTTTGTTTTAATGTGTTTTTTCTCTACTGTTTGTGTTTTTCTCTACACCTTGCAACGTTCCCTGTGTCACTGATCTCTTCCCCACAGAGTCCCTCTGCCACAGGCTCCTGCTGTCCTGGGCTCCCAAACCCCAGCCTCTTGATCTCTTTCCACTGAAGACCATGAGCCTGGGGCTTGACCGAGGACGGGAACATGCTGGGAGGAGGAGGAGGGGGTCACTCTGTGTAGGAAGAATAATGTCTCCCCTCCCTACTGCTCACGTCTCAATCCCAGGAATCTGTTACACTCCATGGCAAAGGGGGAATGAAGGTACCAGATGGAATTAAGGTTGGCAATCTGCTGATTTTGTAATCAGGTTTACCCAGGGGGGCCCAATGTAATCACAGGCATTCTTAAAGCGTGGAAGAGGCAGGAAGAAGTGGGAGGCGGGGAGGTAAGAGTCACCTGGGGGTAAGAGCTAGTCCCTGCCACTGCTGGTTCTGAGGATGGGAGGAAGGCACTACGAGCAAAAGACCATGGTTGGCTTCTAGAAGCTGGAACGGGGGTAGGAAACCCTTCTCCCCTGGATCCTCCAGAAGGGACTGTAGGTCTGACGGTACCTCGATCTTAGCCCGTGAGAACCTATTTCAGACTTCTGGACCTCCAGAACTGCGAGGTAGTAAATTTGTGTCGTTTTAATCCACTGAACCGGAGGTAACTTGTTACTGCAGGGCTAGGAAATTAACACACGGCGTATGGAAGTGGGACATAGTCGCCGAGATGCTCCTGTGCCTTCCACCTGCCAGGAGGCCCCCTCCGTGGCCAGGACGCGGTTCCCAGTGGGAACATGGCTGGGGTTGCTTTGCCTCCCTTCTGACCCAGGAAGGGAATGGTCTCACTCAGAAGACCTTCTGTGCACCAAGGACTGGTCGGATCCACAGAATGAAGGCAAGGATCAGAGAATTCCGGCAGAGGTCTGAACTCAGGGCACCAGACATTGTCCCGGGGGCTTGTCCTATTGGGTCTTCACCTGTCACCCCCCGACCTTTGAAGGGTTGCGTCCTCCTGACACCTAAGCGGGTATGTACGTGATCCAGGAGACCTGGGGCCCACGCACCTAGAAGGCTGTAAATCAATTCAACCCAACATCAGGTAGGTACACAGTTTGGGTTTTATTCTCGGTGCCATCACCCGCTGAGCGAGCTTCTGAGAGCAGAGTCTTTGTTGTACTTGCCGATGAGCCTTCTTGGGTGATGAGGAGCCAATTCAGATCAGGTAGAACATATAACCCCTGGCACATTCTAGATGTCCAGGAACTCCGCTTTGGGTTCAGATGGATTTTAGCCGCTAAGAAGGGACTCCCGCGTAGGAAAAGCCTAGAGCCTTTGCAGGCTAAGCCCGACCCCCGCTCTGACCCCCTCCCCCGCTCCTGAGACCCTCCCTCCTCGAGTCCCACCCTCCTGCCCCCACGTCCGTTCCACCGCTGTGTCTGCCCCCAGAGGGAGGGCCTGGCGTCCCCGGGCTGGATCCGCGCACCCATCCCTGGAAAATGAAAGGCTTTTCCCTTTCCCCGCGGCCGATCGTCTCTGCCCGCGCCCCCGGGGCCCGGGAACGCGGAGAGAAAGCGGGAGCGCGCCGCGTCCGGAGCCCCGCCGGGCTCTCCGTCTGCGCGCGCGCGCGCGCGCCCTGCCCCGCNGCTGTCAGGAGTAAAAAAGTATCGGATGGCAAACTTGGGCCCTTCATAAAGGCGTGGTGGCGCTCCTCCGCGGTCGCTGGCAGCCTATGACATCAGCGGGCACGCCTGGGATGCCGCCGCGGCCGGCCGGACGCGGCGCAGGACGAGGGTCCCGGCGGCCCCGAGTCCGTTAGCCCCGCGCGGCGAGGGGGGCGCCGCCCGCTTCCCGGGGACGCCGGTTGGGGCCGCCGGCCGCCGCGGTCCTCCCACCCAGGGGCGCTCCCGGAGAGCTGGCTGCGTTCTGGGTGGTCAGCTGCGCTCCGCTGGGCTCCCGGGAGCCCGTTCCCGGTGGAAAACAGGGGGCGTCTGGCCAAGGGACCAGCGGCTCGTTGAGACTCAACATGACACTCCTGGGGTCTGAGCATTCTTTGCTGATTAGGAGCAAATTCAGATCAGGTAGGGCTAAGTCGCTTAGCACTCCTTGTTAACTTTCCTCTTCTGCGGCTCGCAACTGCTTCCCACAGTGTCCCAGGGCCGGCCGTGGCTCCTTCCACTTCGTTCCCCCCGAAGCACCTTTTTGAAAGTGAAGACTTTTATTTGACTTTGGGGCTTGGGGAGGGTGGGGGGCGGGAAACTTGAATGTCCTCCGTTTTCAGTGCTTTGAATTGTTGGGTGTGATTTTGGTTTGTTTTTATTTTTATTTTTATTTTTCTGTATCTGTGAATAGAAATTTTGGAGGGGTACATCCGAAAGGAAGGACTTTGAAAATGAACAAATAAGGGATTTCGAGTTGGGGAGCTACATAATATCGGTTGTAACTGCTGAGAAGATGAACCTGATGCTGTGTATTAATAGATACAGGGTCACTTAAAATGTAGCTAATCCAAACAAATGTATTTCCCAAAAAAGTCACTTGGGGGAAGTAAAAATAGCAAATTTGGAGCACACCAAGTATTTAGGATGACATCACTGTAGAAAAAAAAAAAAGTCCAGTGCCACAAATATTTTTTCCCAAACCATCTGATATTTATAAATGGAGAATTTCGCCCCCAAAATTTCTGTGTTAGTGGCGCGTACGGAAACTTCTCAGAGAGGACGCAGAGTGAAGGTGAGTGGAAGGGAGAGCCGGGAAGTTCATGGGCTCGCCATGAAGGGTTGGTCTGGGCGCCCATGGAAGGTAGCAACGTGTGGGTCCCCACCGTTAGACAGGACGCCACCGGCCCCCCGAAGTTCTTTCTCAGTAGCTCTGGGTGTAATATTGGTTTTATAAAAGCGGTGACAAACCACTCAATAAATGGCAGAATTCCTACTTAGAAGGTGGATTACTTTCTGAGAACTTCTATGTGAATGTTCCCAGTAACAGGTGGTTGTAGGATGCTGGCCTCATTGACGATGATTCTCCGCAGCTTTGCCAAATGGGACCACTCAGTGTTTTCACTTGGGATTCGTGTTTCAGAAATGGGTGTTGGAAAGTAAGGGTCATCTGGGTCATCTGGGAGTTCCTTAGACGCTTCTGGCTCGTGGGTCATCTATGGGGTCCATTGGAGGTTTCCTAAGGCTCTGTACTGTTGAAGGGAGATGACCATTCAAGAGTTTCCGCGGCCACGAGCCTCGGTGCCCTGCGGCTCCGGGGTGAACCTGCCAGGCTCTGGGTTCCACAGTGGATGATGTCCTTCCTCTCCTCTCCCTGGTGAGGTGCCCTGGTTGGTCTGTTAATCCGCCAGAGACCTTGCCGCTGCTTCGTAATGTGGTCAAAACTGCAGGGCAATACTGCCACCTTTCTGAAGAAGAGAAGATGCGGACTGGTTGTTGCAGGAAGCTAAGCTCAGTTGGGATGCGCCCTGGCTCCGTGCGTGTAGCGGGCAGGGGAGGGGCTGGTTTGTCTCTAAAAGGATTGGAAGTACTTGATAGGAGCGTTGCAAAACAGACTTAGGGAACTCATCAAGGAATCCTTCCTTGGGGAAGGCGCAGAGGAGAGGGAATTCCTAATTCCTGACTTAGTGGTTTGTGCAGTCCTGTGTCTCGTAGACCCTGGAGCTTCTGAGAATTCCAGTTGCCTACTCGCTTTCTCTCTCTTTTTTTTTTTTTTTTCATTTTCTTCCTTTTTCTTTTCTCTTTCTCTTTTTTTCTTCTTTTCCTTTTCAAGCTTGGACAGGCTTTTGCATCACAGGAAAGGGTAGTTTCAGGAAGACATGATATCAATGCAGATATGGGCATGCTTAATCCTCCACCTTTGATAAACAGCCCAGCTGGGGTCTGGAAATGGACAAAGCGCTTGGGTAACTGCAGAAACAAGGGGCTGATAATCTGCCGAAAGACACAGAAGAAAAACAAGCAGCATGTGAATCCAAGTAAATGTCATGTTGCAGACCCCGATGATTCTTCCTGGGTATAATTACGTAAAGTCCGGCCACACCAGCTCAGACCTTGGGTAGGCAGCCTGCTAGCAAAGAGGGCCTGCCTCTTCCGAAGAGAACGTTGTTTATCCTGTGTTTAACAAGGGCTAGGAAAGCCTCTTCTCGGTTTTCATTTCTGCTCCTTTTGCTTTTTCCTTCTTCGCTTGCAGGAGCTGCTCCTAACGTAAATTCGTAAAACTCTCTCATTGCCAGCGTTGGCTTTGCTGATAGACCCTGGCGTTATGTGTCTAACTAAAATTATTTCAAAAAATAAATGCAGCTAAATTGTTCTCTGATCGCAGCAAGACGTCCCATGTTTTATAAGTGAGCAGATGCCAGCCAGCTTTCTGTAAGCTATGCTCATGTGACCTTGTTATTAAGGACGAAATCCTGCTGGAGGAGCAGTAAACTGGGATATTTTGCATGTATTAACATATTTAATGATATAAACTCTTATTTGAGAGGCTATGGGGTTTCATGGTTGAGTGTGCGAATGTGGAGCCAAACTAGCTGGGTGTTTTGCAGGCGTCTCTAGTTTCCAGCTATATAACCTTGACCTTAGATAAATGTCATAATTCTCTCTGCCACAATTTGCTTCATCCGAATAATGGTGATTATATGGCGGTTGCAAGGATTAAATGTGATAATACAAGCAGAGCATTTTTTAAATGCCTGGTACGTGGTAAGCCCTCGAAAAATATTGTTATGACAGAACACAATCCCGGGTCGGTCACTTCCTCTCTCCGAGTCTGGGTTACTTAACCTGTAAATGTCAGATTTGGATTAGGTGATTTCACAGACCCTTTCATAACATTCTATGGTTTTATGAAGATGCACAAAGACTGGGAGCAAACAAAATTGTGATGGGGCTGTGTAGCTGTCGGACATAAATGGTAGTTTCTATAAATGCAGTAAGTAGCACTACTTTTACACTGGTCACTTTTTTACTTTCTAAAAATTCTCACTTGTTTTGTCAGTATCTGTGATCAGTATCCCTATCACCAGTTTCCGACAATACCATAATCCTCCTGTCAACAAAACTCAGACTCCAACCTATGGGTGCATACGCCCACACACCACGCACAAAGGATCAAAAGGAGAGAAAGTCCATTCATGGATTTCCCTTCAAGAGAACGGCTATATTTCTTTGGCTTTTTGTCTCCTCTTCTGACTCAGTCCACGCAAAGGCAAACTTTGGTATCCCCCATGATCTCGCCTCCTTCCCCCACAAATTTAGGGCTGTCAGATTTAATAAGTAAAAACACAGGATGCCCAGCTGAATTTGAATTTCACATAAACAATGAATAATTTTGTGGCATATTGACAAATTAGGGACATACTGTTGTCTGAAAATCCGAACTGACCTAGCCCTTCTGTATTTGATCTGGCAACCCTACTTGTAACCTGAGGAGCCTTTGACCAGCTCTCTCTGCTGGCCCCTCCGAAGTGCCATCAAGCTCTCGAGATTCTGGGTGGCCGACACTTCAAAATGCAAACCTCGCATTTTAGGCATGGAAGAGGAGATTCGGAATGAGAAGGGGGTGCCAGGAACGTGAATGCTGGGTTACCTGGGGTGGAAGCCAGCACATGGATTCAGAAAGAGCATGGGAGCTTCTCTCTGGGCTTTCTGGCAGGGGTAGCGGGGGTTGGGATCAGCAGACAGGCCGATTGGTTCTCAAGTGTAGGGACTCCCCGACTTGGGGTCGCAGCCTGAAGAAGCCAAAGCACATGCAAAGCAGACACTGGAGAGGCAGTGGCTGACTGTCGGACTGGTTGAATCTGCAATTGCTTCTAGCCCTGAGATTTGATTTTTCCCCCCCAAGGGAATGACCTTGAGTATTTTTGTAATATTCTAAAACGATAAGCTTCATAAAACCATTACTGTGATGTTTTGGGACTGTTGTGTTCTCAGGGATCTGGACCTCCGGTAGGTGTTCAATACATAGCTCTTGAATGGATAAATGAATCACACCTGTCGTCTTCGTAATTAACGTGATAATCTAAGATAATCGTTCATGCGTGCATGTGCTGCTGGAGTATTTCACTGAAGACCACTTTTTCCTGTAAAGCCTCCTTGCGCACAAATACCTTAACTCCTCAGTTCCATCTTGCTATTGAAAAAGACTGGGAGATTATTTTTAGAATTCGGGAAAACTTGTTCTATCAAGATCTTTCAGGAATTTCTCCTGGATGCAAGCAGAATAGAAGGAAGCGAAGGGCTAATTTTCACTCTGGGTGTCTGTTACAGCCTGTTCCTAGCTGAACGAATTCTTTCTTTGCCACTAATTCCTTTCTCGGCAGTGGTGGTACCTGCGTCGTGCAGCAAATTACCACAAAGTGGGTGGCTTGAAACAGCGCAGATCTATTATCTTCCAGTTACAGAGGTCAGAAGCCTGAGAAGGGTCTCACGGGGCTAAAATCCAGGTGTTGGCAGGGCTGTGCTCCTTTTGGAGACTTAAAGAATCTGTTTTCTTGACTTCTAGATCCTGGAGGCTCCTGGGTCCCTTGGTTCACGGTCCCTTCTGCCTTCCGCCAGGCACAACAGTGTAGCAATTTCAAATCTGTCTCTCACTTGGACCTGTAAGAATTTCGTGATTCCATTCGGCGCATTCAGGATGATAGCTTTATTTTAAGGTCCGCTGAATTCCATCCACAGCCTTGGGTGGAATAATAAGACACAGGACACTGGAGACATCATGGCTGTGGGGGTGGAAAAGAGAAAAAGGAGAGGGTTAGGGGTGGGGAAGGGTGAGTGCTCTGTTCTCTTGTTCGCAAGGGCACTCATCCCTTGCAGGGCGGCGGGGGTGGGGGCGCTCACCCTCATGACCTCATCTACACCTAATATTTCCCAAAGGAATTACATTCCATTGGGGTTTAGGGCTCCAGCATGTGAATTTGGAGAGGAAGGGGCAAGACACGATCCCTAAAACCATGTGGAATAACACATTCATAGGTCCCAGGGATTAGGACATGGACATCCTGGGGGAGGGGCGCATTATTCCAGGAATGATCCCACCTTCCTTCCCCCACCATCCCTCCCTCCTGCACACTTTGTTCTGCAGAACTTTTCCCTTAATATGGATTACGTGGCCACAGTCCCAGTGTCCACGGAAGACTGATTCCCCAGGACCGTTAACATTTGTGGGGTAAGACATGGATAACAAGAGGGAGACAGTATGATGAAAGATTACACTGGATCTTTAACTGCGGGATTTCTGGAAGACCTTACTAGTTCTGATGTATAGTATGAACTTTTTTAAAAAAGGTTTTTCTATTTATTTATTTTTGAGAGAGCACGAGCAGAGGGAGGGGCAGAGGGAGAAGCAGACTCTCTGCCAACCAGAGAGCCTGATGAGGGACTCGATCCCAGGACGCTGGGATCGTGACCTGAGACGAAGGCAGATGCTTAACCCACGGAGCCACCCAGGTGCCCTATACTGTGAACTTTTAAAAAAGTAGTGATTCCCAAATGTGTTTGACCTTTATTCACACAGCTGGATAAACACATTGTGGAAAATTCTGCTCTGAACAGAGAAGCTCACAGTTGGCAACAGTGAATTCTTTAATGGGGTGAATTTATGTAGGTAGGTTACTGGCAGGCCCAACCCCACCCCCGCCCCCCACCACCCAAGTTAGCACTCTGATGGTTTTCCTTCCTAGCTGCTTACTTAGCTGTTGACTCACCCTTTCACTCCTTGGATCTCCGTTATTAATTGGTATCAGGCATCACTCCCCCCCCCCCACCACCCCAGGGATAATCTTTGTAGGATTGTAACCCTGTCCTTGAGAAGCTCACAGGCAACCTGGAAAACGCTGTGTGTGAGTTACATATTATTTAGTCCTTCATTCGACAGCTGTGTCTTCCATGTTTCCCTTGCAGTGGATGTTGGGAGACACTGGGGGCTGGGTCTGCAGTTCGGGAGCAGGAAAGAAACCTTCCCCTTCCTCATGTGGAATCGTAGGGCTGACCTTCTATTACTCTGTGCGTGGTTCCAGCAAACCGTGCCTTCGGAAATCCACATGAGAACACAATTGGCAGGACCTTAAAAGATGTGTTTTCTTTCCTAAATAGGAATTTCAAATCTTTTTTAAAAGCCAGAGGCACACTCGGGGTCTGGCTCAGGCCACCTGCTTGAGACCACTGCTGTTCCCTCCTGTCCCCGCTGTGTGGGACGCACCCCCGTACTGGGCCGCCGTCCTTCACCATCTTCATTACTGGGGCAAGAGCCCCGACCACCCACCTGTCTCCTTTTTATCCACAGCTCTTATCATTAATCAGATGTATGAAACATTTGACTTGGTTGCTTATTTATTTGCCTACCGTAGAGGCCAGAATTTTTATTCGTTTGTTTCGCTGCTTGCTTCCCCAGCATGTAGAACCGTGACTGGCATAAAGAGGGCACCATTAAATATGTATTGCAGATACATTTTATTCTTCCCCCAAAGACTTTTCAAAGGCAATAAAAGTAAACAATCTGGGGTGTTTGTTTTTTTTTAAGATTTTGTTTGAGAGCGAGAGACAGCATGAGTGGGGGGTGAGGGGCAGAGGGAGGGAGAGAAGCAGACTCCCTGCTGAGCAGGAAGCCTGACGTTGGGCTCGATCCTGGGACCTCCGGATCATGACCTGAGCCGAAGGCAGATGTGTAACCAACCGAGCCACCGAGGTGTCCCAGCAATCTATGTTTTTGTGTATTTTTAGGCATAGGTGTTGCATATTAAAACTTGAACAGCAAGGGGAGGAGAGAGTATAAATACAAAATTCAGAAAAATAGTTCCTCTGGGGCGGGGGAAGCTGGGTGAGGAGGGAGGGTATAGCCAAGCTGAGGAAACAGTTGCTGCTGGAGTTCTTAGGTTAGTCAGTGAGTGTCTGTATGTTTATTATTAAGCAAGTTAATAAAACCGTGTTCATTCAGGGCTCAGTGATCCTATGTGGCAATGTAACATGAATCAAGGATCATAATTAGTCCAATTCACTGTGCCCAGGGTCCTTTTAAAAATTGCTTTTCAAGACCAGAAAGAGTAGTGTTCATCTTTTCTCTGCTATAGTGTGTGGCAGGCTTGTCAGGAGGATTTAGTCAAGTTGGATCGAACCAGATTGGATGGATTCTAATTCTGTTGAATTAAGTTGGAGAGAAGCCAGCACATGGCTAACCTAGAAGTGCTCAGCCCCAGGGTCCGACTTTTGTATCCTTCCGGGAAGCCAAACGTGAATAGAAGATGCTAGAGCATAAGGTGATTTTTCATCGACTCTATTTCCCTGTTATTAGCAAGAACTCACTGGCTATCTAGCAGGTGACCAGCTAACTTGCATCTCTGCCCAGATCCGGAAGGAGGAGCCAGCAGGTGCATTTCACAGGTGTCTGCCTTCCCAGGCGTACTCATGCTCTCCCATGGGCAGGGTCATGGTGGGGGCCAGGGGAGCCCATCACATTCCCTCTGATTCCATGACCTTGGGCTGGGAATCAACCCTGCTCACTGGGCCTTTGTTTCCATACTGATAAAATGATTCATGCCATTTGTGAGGGAAAGACCTTGGCAGAATTGCTGATGGTTTCTTGTACAGAAAGAAGTCCCTGTCCCCATACAGGAAGGGATAATGTGACCTGGTGACATGTGAATTGCACAAGAGGCCAACATAGAGGAGTTAAAAGCTTTTGATGAATATAAATAGGATTTTTTTTTTTAAAAAGTACAAAACTAAAAAAAAAAAAACAAACTCAAAAAAAGTACAAAACTCATAGCCAAGTAATTGTATTGCAGCCTTCCTCTTTCTGTGCTTAGATGTTCAACTTTCTAGGCAGGTACCATTCAGTCATTTTTCATGAGTAATCTGCACTAACTTGTATGCTGATGTCCTCCAGAAGAACTAGTAAGTCAAACTTCACTCAGCCAGTTTCGGATCTTATTCCCAGGTAAAATATGAGGGTCTCCAAATGCTGTGCAAATGTCATTTATTCCCAGAAATATAGAACACATAAGGTGTAGCTACGTAGAGTGGGATGAAGAGTGGATTCACAACCTCTCAGATACTTAGGATGTCTTGCCTAGTACCCCTTGCTGGCACCCCAGTTTGATCTGCCACCTAAGTAAGTCTTCTACCCTCATCTGCATCTCGTTCTTCTCTGTCCCTCGAGCCCCTCCTAAGCCCCTTCTCAGCCCCTTAAGTGAAAAGTCATCAGTTGTTTCTTAGGAAGCAGTCAGGTGGTCCCAGGGAATATCTTCCTTTCACGGTTGAGGAGAAATGACTGGAATGTCGCCCATAGCTTTCTGACTTTCCTATTTCCGGAAACACTCTTCCTTCCGGAAGTCATTCGACTTTGTTCTCTTTAGGACTGGTGGGGCTGGTTTCTCTGTCTGAGGCCAATTTCCATGTGGAACTTTTTTTTTTTTTTTAGATTTTATTTATTTATTTGTCAGAGAGAGAGAACACAAGCAGGCAGAGTGGCAGGTAGAGGCAGAGGGAGAAGCAGGCTCCCTGCTGAGCGGGGAGCCTGATGTGGGACTCGATCCCAAGACCCTGGGATCATGACCTGAGGCAAAGGCAGCTGCTTAACCAACTGAGCCACCCAGGCGTCCCGTGGAACTTTTTTGGTGCTCAAGCTCCAGACAGGGCGAGAAGGCTCCAAAACAGGCCAAAATCAGAAAATCCTATTTAACATTAATTGAAAAGTAACCTCCTCGATACTTTAAAAGTTTTTACTATTTTGTGTTTCCTTCCTGTCCTTGTCCAGATGTGTAAAGAGTTTCATGAAGTTATGGTGAGAGTACACGTAAGTGTATGCTCAGTGTTTTTATCAGGGAGCATGTTATCATAAGTTGTTTTCTGAGCTGCTACGTAGTAACACATTCTTGTTTTGAAGATTTTTTTTAAAGTCCATCAAGTGAGTATATGGTAATTTGTTAAACCTTTTCCACTTGGGTTGGAAAATGAAGTCAGTTATAATTTTTGTATTATAAGTAACATTACTATGAAAATCTTAATGCACGTAGCCTTTTTAATTCCCTAGGATTGTTTTACAGGATATTTATCATTTAGAGTAAATATCCAAGTGTGGGAGTAATGGTTATGAATCTTTATGATCCACTTTGGTAGCTTATATTTCTGGAGCACCTACAGTGTACCAAGCTTAACCCAAGTCCAATTTCCATATGGCAGTGAACATTTGCCCCTGTAAATGAACTAGCTCAGAGTCAGCTTGAGTACTTATTCAGCAGTAACTGGTGTTCAGTAAGCTTTTCACCCCTTTTCAGTCTAAAATAAAAAGGAAGAGGAGCCACAGTCAAGGATACCTTTGGAAACTTCTGTGTGTTCTGCTCTTGGGGACCACCTGTTACCAGATAGGACTGATGGCCTCATCAAAGGAGAAGCAAAGAGGACTAGGAGATAATGAGAACCTATTGTCTGTAGCACTGTTATGATCTCATTTAATCCTTACAGAATGCTGTGGGACAGCTGCGATTATGCCCATTTTATAGATGAAGAAGCTGAGGCTCAAAGCAACTTGGTCAGTGTAACATAACCCAGTAACTGATGTAGGCCACACCCGATCCCACTGGTTCCACTGTGTCAGGATGACCATTGCTGTTACAACCTAAAAGCTCTCTCTTTGAACCCCCAACCCTACCTCTACCCTTCCCCCCTCCAACATACATGCGCGCTTGGCCAAGTGGATTTAATATGCTTCATTCTGGATGATAACTCTGGGCATATACCCAATTACCATTCTTGTCCATGATTTCCTAAATAGTGATTTATCAAGAGACTTATTTCTAGGATGAGTTAATCTATAAATTATACATTTCCTCCTCCCAGAATTTTAGGACTTTTAATGAAAGCTGACAACTTAAATCTCAGTTTGAGAACAAAAATTTGAGAATTTTTTTTTTAATTTGAGAAATTTTTAAAAACCAACACCAACAAGAATAGGTTTGCCCCAAGACCCTAAAAATAGCTATTAAAAAAAATATATCTAATACCAGAGAATAGAATGGTGGTTGCCAGGGGCTGGGGGGTGGGAGAAATAGGGAGGCTGGTAACCTTCAGTAATAAGATGAATCAAGTCTATGGATTTAATGTATAACGTGGTGACCATAGTTGATAACACTGTGTGTATAATTGAAATTTGCCAAGAGCCCAGAACTTAGGTGTTCTCTCCAAAGAAACAAACAAAGGTAAATATCTGAGATGAGAGCCCTGTTAATTAGCTCAGTGGTGGGTATCCTTCCACGAGGACTGTGCACAGCAAACCATCATCTCACGCACTCTTATCCTAGAATTTTGTCCATTATACCGCAATAAAGCTAAGGGGGGAAAAAAGATATTACCTATGTAGTAATTCGAATTAGGAGTAAAACGTATCAGTGGATCAGAATTGTGTGTGTGTGTACATACTTACATTTATGTGTATATGTATGAATTTAATCTCTAATTAAACTAATTTAGAATTTAGTCTCTAATTAATTACACTAATAATGGTGGCTATTCAAATTAGCAATAGCATATGTGATGAAAGTGTGTTGGGAAAATTGACATCCTTTTGGAAGCAAATGAATTCAGCTATTTTATGAGTCTTTAAAAAAATCCATATGGATTAAAGAGGTAAGGAAATCTATAAAATTTTAGTAGAAAACAGAATCATTTTATAATCTTGGAGTAAGACACACCTTCCGAAGCATATTACCAAAGCCAGAGGAGAAATAAAAATTGATGTTTTTGGCCACTTAAAAAGTTTAAAATACTACATGAAAAAAAAATCATAAGAAATTAAAAAATTAAACAGTAGATTGAAAGGAAACACTTGAAATGTGTATTCAGACAAAGTTATTAAAAGGATTTGTACAAACAATGGGATTAAAAGTCCGCAACCTAAAGAGCAGGATAATTCAAAGGAGAAAAATCCTCACTAAGTATGTAAAACATATTCAGCGCACTGACATTCAAGAACATGCAGATTGAAAGCATTGTTTTCAAACATCAGATTTGCAAGAATGCCAGATATTGATAACATCAAGTATTTTCCTAGCGTGGAGAAAACAAGACACCTAATCCCCTTAGTTAGCACATCCGAAACCCTCAAGGGATAGTTTGCCAGTTTCTATTGAATTTTAAATGAGCTCACTATCAACCAAGATACATTAAGACATCTAACTGAAAGAAACGTTTGTATGTACAGGGATTTTCAGGACGTCACAGTTTATAATGTCAAAGGGGATGGAAACAGCATAAACGTCCATCAGTGGGGGGTGTGGTTAATTATGCTACACTCGTAAAATAGGATAAAATGCAATGCAAAGCAAAATAGAGATAATAAAATTCTACGTGAACTGACGTGGAAAGCTCTCCAAGACATACACTTAGTTTAAAAAAAAAAAACAAACACATTATGAAACAATCAGGCAGCATATTTGCATTTTTCTTTTTAAAAATAGATATAAGTACACAGAAAAAAAACCTTCAAGACTATAAGTCAGACTGTTCACAGTGATACCCTGGGTTGGGAGGAGGGTAGATCTTATCTATATCTATATATATCTATATCTATACACACACACACACACACACACACTATTTGAATCTTATAAAACAAGAATGTATTGGTATCTATGAAATTAAGTTTTTATATTTTTTAAAGATTTATTTATTTATTTATTTATTTGAAAGAATACGAGAGAGTGAGGAGGGGGGAAGAGCGGAGGGATAGGGAGAAGCAGGCTACCCACTGAGCAGGGAGCCCCAGACTCGGACTCAGGGCTTGATCCCAGAACCCTGAGATCATGACCTGAGCCTAAGGCAGATGCTTAACCAACTGAGCCACCCAGGTGGTCCTGAGAAATTTTAAAATATGCCAGTGTCTAAAAGAGAAATTGACAACATCATCATAGTAGAAAAAAGCACATTTCTGTAAACCTCATCGAATAGACAGACCTTCAAATCGGGATTTGTAGGATGTGAGCACTAAAGTTAAATTGACTATTTTAAGCCTCTGACATGACCTAGAATATCAGAAGACAGTTTTAAATTTAGTGCCCACCCCTAACACAACACACGCTGAAACGTCAATACATTTAAAATCGCGAACTCATTTCTTGATCATAGGCAGTTTTGAAAGAAAATAACTGAAAAGTTGAAGTGTTTTCAGCTCCGCAAGTTAGGCATCAAAACACTAGGCAAACAGACCCAAAGTATTGAAGCATATGCAGAGGGAAAAGCTGAGAAAGACCCATCCCCCAAGCGATTATCTCCGGGCAGTAAGATTGGGAGTAATGTTGAATTTTTCTTATATTCTTTCTTCTATTCCCATGTTCTTTGATTATTCAGTGTCTCCTAGGTCTGCTATAATATCAGGAATGACTTTGGTAGTAAATCACCTAGCAGTGAGCATTGTTTGTTTATTTAAGTCCTGGGGGAGTAGCAATTAGAAAGAACTTATCTGAGGAATTAGATCAGGAGGTGGCTGAACACCTGGGAGGTTTAAGTTCTTGATAAAGTCCCACCAATCCTAAAGCATGCTCACATTTAAGCTATAACCGGGGTCATTTGGATGACTCATTTTGGTTAAGCGTCTGCTTCCAGCTCAGGTCATGATCTCAGGGTCCTGGGATTGAGCCCCGAGTCGGGGCTCTGCCTGATGAGGGGGAGAGTCTGCTTTTCTCCTTCCCCTCCCCCCCACCCCCTAGCTCATGCTCTCTCTCTCTCAAATAAATAAAATCTTAAAAAAAATTGTAAACTAAGAACCTCGCTCCTCTGTGAAGACTGAAAACCCAAGGCCCCTCAAGTTAATGAGCATCGGAAACTGTAAATCTATGTTTCTATGTTTTGTTGGGATGGGTTCCACGGTGTGGTTGCTGCGGGTTCAAATCCTGGCTCTTCCCTTCCTGGTTGTAGGCAAACCTCCACTTCTCTCTTGGTAGAGGTGGCAACAGGATGCCTTCCCCACGGAAATTCTGTGAGGCTGTCGTGAGAAAGCACTGAAGGGTTTGACATAGTTCAGGGATGTGCTCATGTGTGCAATAAATTGTCGCAGTTTTACTCACAGATGAATATCAATTCTATATTAATTGTTAGTGTAACCATGATATGGTGTGTAAATGTACAATACTTTTAAATCATTTTTTTAAAGATTTTATTTATTTGACACAGAGATCACAGGTAGGCAGAGGCAGGCAGAGAGAGAGGGGGAAGCAGTCTCCCTGCTGAGCAGAGAGCCTGATGTGGGACTCGATCCAAGGACCCTGAGATCATGACCTGAGCCGAAGGCAGTGGCTTAACCCACTGAGCCACCCAGACACCCTTAAATCATTTAAATGTTACTATAAAACACATCGTTTCTAAATTAACAGCTGTGAGTTTCCCATGGCTCTCTTTTTCTTTTTTCTTTCTTTTTTCTTTTTTTATTTGAGAGCAACAGCGAGAGAGGGAACACAACAGGGGAAAGGGCAGAGGGAGAAGCAGGCTTCCCGCCAAGCAGGGAGCCCGACTCGGGGCTTGATCCCAAGACCCTGGGTTCATGACCGTGGCTCTCTCTTAAGATGTGCTACTGTTCTCATTTCTTTGTTACCTTGGGCTGTGTTTAAGAGTAATGAAGAGAGTTATTATCATTATAAAATTTACATTATAGTCTATAAAGTGCTCTGGATATGCATTATCATTTATTCTCTCCCTTTCAAGAAAATTTCTTATGCAAGGGTTTCTTGTCATTTTCATCTCCAGACAGGGGTGGTTATTGTCCAGAGTAGGTCTTTAGGTGTTTCTGAAGAAAGCCCCAGGCCTTGTCTGGGACCCTACAAGGTTACCACTGGCTGTAAGGATTAGCAAAGGCTCATGGCTGTTTTTCAGGCATTACTGAGACCCCAGATCCTATGCTCTTATAATCGAAAATACTGCTCTGTCTAAAAATAAAACCTAGACGAAGAGCTCTCTCCAGAGGGAACAAAATTTGAAGCTCACAGAGCTAGTGAACAGTCTGCTTTACATATCATAGATTATATAGACTATGTTACCTTATATATACATATAATATTTTACGGTGCATTAACTCTCCCCTCCCCCCCCCCCAAAAATCACATCCGTCCATATGCTTTTATTTTCATACCAACTCTGGGAGATCGCAAAGCTGCTTGTACAGCTAAGGAGACAGGAAGACCTTAAGAAATTTGCCCAAGGTCACCCAGTAGATTTAGAACCAGCACTTCTGTCTCTGGGCCCCCAGAATCAAGTTCACCGCACAATCGCCGTGAGGAATGTGCTGGCAGGGGCAGCATGGTGTTAAGAGAGGCAGGTGCCTGGCCTTGAAGCCAGTGGCTCACTCAACCAAGTGTTCCCCCTGCCTGAAGCTTTCTTATGCAGAGCAGCCACCTGCACTGGCTTCGGATTGGAAGGGCTTCGGATCAGGAGAGGGGACGATTCAGCAAGTGGAGCAGACGATTGGCTGGGAATCGAGAACAGGATGAGGCCTAGGGTTTGCAGAAGAACTTCTGACTCAGTGGAATGCCAGCCTCTGCAGAAGGTTCTGGTCTTAACCCATAGATTAGAGCCTGACACCATGGAATGTCCCAGACACAGAAAATGTTCTAAATGTTATGTCTGGTTGCGTCAAGATCTTGTGTCTAAGAGCAGGGCTAAGATTACTTTGGAACATTAAAAAAAAAAAAACGTAATGTATCTACATTTATTATTTTTCCAAACTTGAGAGGTACTGGTACGAGTATATTAATGAAAGACATAAAGCATATATATATATATATATATACACACACATACACATATAATATGTATATACTCATGTATCTTCATATAGATACTTATGTATATCACCCTTAGTATGTAGGACTCTATATATCTAATAGTGGGAGTGTGTAAGGTATAGTCTTGTATTGTCTGTTGTATATGTATGTATAGACTCAGTGTATCATATGAAAGGTCAAAGATCCCGTCTTTGTGCTGTTCTGTCTGCTGCGGAAAAATTGAAAGAGAAACCCAAAATGTTCAACCAAAGGAGAACGTTTGAATCCTCACAATGGGGTAGAGCGTGCACAGTAAAGATGGTCCTTTGGAAGTATCCCTAATGAGGTGGGAAGCTGTCTGGAAGGCAAGAAAGAGGCTTTAGTCCTCGCCTATCCTACAGTCCCAATTCTTGGGAAATTGTGGAACAGGTAGTTTCTATATATGTGTGCATATATGTGAATTGGAAGAAGGAAGGGCAGATACTGGCAGGTGTGTCACGGCACGCGTTACACACGGGAATGTCCAATGATTTTGCTTTCCATCCTGGCACGTTCGTCCATTTCCCATTTTTCTCTAATGCACGTGCGTTTCTTTTGTAGTCCGAAGAGTCGTGCATGCTCTAAGTGCTAGCCTAGTACATCACCAGCCTCACTCGGGATCTCAAAAGAACTGAAATAGAGATTCAGAGACTCTAGCCACCTGGAATGAAAATGTTCCTCTTCATCTGGGGGAGAATTCCATTTCCTTCCCCTCCTGAAACACGCCCCTTGCTCCAGGCCCTTCTTTCCCTTTGTTATCCCTGGACCCCTCCATGGACCTTGTTAATTTCCCTGCAGTAATTTACCAGGGCTAAAGGAGCCTTGGTTGGACCGTTGCAATTCCCTATGCTTTGGGTATTGTGATACCTTCCTTATGGGTCCAGAAAGCAGGAATAAGAATACCTTCCTTGTAGAGATGGGAAGCCAAGGTCCGGGAAGAGTGGATCGCTTGCTCCAGTTCACACACTTAGAAAAATGGCAGGGCAGGACTTAAACCTGAACCCCCAGGCCTCGGATCTGGTGACCTCTCCCCGTGCGTGGGTGGACACCAGGAGGTGTAAATCAGGCCCTTTTCTCAAGGACCTCCCTCGGCAATAGCTTTCAAGGAAAGCAGGTCAAATGGCAAGTTGTTTCTCCCGCACGCCGCTCCTGCCGGCCCGGGAGCGTGCAGGCTGTCTGCTTAATTCACTCGTGGCTTCGTGCCATGGAATACATAAACAAGTGGGGAAAGCCTCTGAGAGGGATCTGGATGCCCAAATGGAACGATCTGTCTTCTGAAATTATTGTTTGAAATTGTTTATGTCAGTTGCCGAGTTTCTGTTCTGTGCCTCGGGGACCTGTTTGTGATGGAGGGAAAAATTCCCTGCTGCTGAGCAGGGACCCTTGTGGGGCGGCTCTGGGGACGGCGTGGCCCCGCCGCCCCCCCATCCTCCTGACACACTGGGGGGGGCGGGGTTTGGGGAGATTGGCTGCAGCCCCGATAGAGCACCCCCAGAAGTACCAGGTGCTCGCTGTTGGCTGGGCGCCACTCTGAGCGTGTAGCAGGTGCTAATTTAATCCTGGCAACAACCCCGTCGGGAGGTAGTCACCCCCTCCTTACCCCCAGACTCACAGAGGAAGAAATGCGAGCACCCTTCAGGAAATTTCTTAAGATTCCATGACCCATAAATGGAACAGGTGGGACTTGAATGCTTGCATCCCCGGCTTTGAAGGCCGTATGTCCTCAGCTGTCCCTTGTTCTGCTTCTCTCTGGCACCTAACTGGCCAGAGCTGGCTTGAGCCACCTGACTTCCTCAAACATCCTCCAGGAGAGCCTGCAAACTGTGATTCTGCCCCCTTCGTGACATGGTGAGCCCCAAGGCATTCCCCCTGAAGGTCCGGATTCCTCGTCCCTGGGGTGTCTTGAGCTATTGTAACACGCAAAGCCTTTAGCTCACAAACCTGGCAGCTTTGTGAGTGAGAGAGAATTCCTTTTGAGGCATGAATTAGTCTTCTTCAAATGTTTTGACAAACTGAGTGTGGTGCTTAGGGAAAGAATAGCTTCGCCGTGTTTGTGTGAACAGACATCTTTCTAAAACTCCTTTAGACCGAGCCATGAGGCTTGATCATTGAAATAACCACGTGGCATTGCTGAGTTTGGTCCTTTGGGGTTTTGACTCTTCTCCTGGTCTTTACCCTCCGAATGCCTGGGGCTTGAAGCTGGTCTGAATGCCTGTCTCCCAGGCTCCTGAAAGGAACCTGAGTCAGAACCTCTCTTAGGATTAAGAAGGAACAGTGTGTGCCTGGTCCCAGGCTCTTGCCTGGATGCCTGTTTGTTTTGAGGGTTACTGAGGCTGGTCCAGTAGCCCCCACCCCAGGCTCGCCTTCCCTGCCCCCCCCTCCAGACCACAAAGGGCTACATCAGTAACCCAGACATCACTTTGACCTTCTCTTCTCTGGATGCTTCCATCAATTCACGGGTAGACCGGTTGGGCCTTTGTCCTTCTTGGTCACCGCGGCCGCTTGGCCGTGTGTCAGCATGCAGGGCCGGGTTTGGCCAGGGAGTAGTTATTATTGGTACCTGGAGTCAGAAGGCAAGGAGCACAGTGTGCTCAGGCATCAGGACATGCAAAAATATGTCCTGGCTCTCTGCCTTATTTGGGAAACATGGCCAGGATCGGGGCAGGAACAACACAGGCCACCTGGCATATCTAGCCACTGTGTCCTGTGTCCTCTTCCGCAGGCAGTCTGAGGGCTGTGTACCCCCAAGGAAGGACGTGTCAGCCCTGTAAGTGACTCGGGCTGCTCGTGGGAAGGGTAGGTTTGGCCCAGAGTGGGATACCACCAGGTGGAAGAGAGGATTTTGGGGGGGTGGGGGTGGCCACCCATTGGGCAAGGAAAGGAGAGTTGTATCTGTAATGCATCCCACAGTATTGACTTTCTGCCCTAATTGGGACCCAGAACCTTCGGGAGTCATCTTGCTTGACCAACCATGGCCAATAGCTTCCCAATGTCCTTTGCTGGCAGGATAAAGGATGCCCAGTGTCCATAAAGACAAAAGTCCCAGAGTCATGGGTTGTACGTCAAGGTCAAGCCGGCTAAAGTCAAGGACGAAGTTCTGGACATGCTCTTTCTGAGGGAAGAACCTTCAGTGGGCTGCTACTCTGTCGTGTCCAGGGTTTGTGGTCTTTAGCTGATGCGGCGCAGAGGGGACACCACCTAAACAGCCACCCAGGATGCCCAAAGTGATATATGTCAGTCAGGTTCCGGCCCACCAACGTCATGCTCTGGGGCGTGCGTATCTTGGGCACCTGATGAGCTCTCAGTCCACACCCCTCAGAGTTCGGGGTAAAACGCCGTTCAAAAATAGATCTCAAAATTGTCCTTGGTTGTACCATTAGCACCCACCACCCCGGATGCTCTCTCTCAACATTCATCAATAGGAAACCTCTTTGTTGGAAAAAAAAAAATTAGAATCAGATAATGGAAATCTTGAACAAGCTCTAGCAAAAAGAAGCACTTACTAGAAGGATCCCTGGGCGTCTCGTGGAATTCAGCCATAGGGACACGGTGGAGACTTGGAGGAGAATCAGCTGGAATTGGGGACAAGAGCACCTGTAGGCCACTGTCCGTGGCTCCTGTCCGCACTGCATTCTCTCCCCATCAGCCAGCTGCGCCGTTTTCCCAGTTCATATGGTTGACAGCGGCCACCCCCCACCTCCCGCAAAAGCTCCTGAGTTTGCTGTCTCTCAGTTCGATTTCCAAAATTCCCGGGGACAAGCCCAGTGTGAGTGGGTCGATGCCCATCCTCGGAACAAAAGCTGTGATCAGGGAGCGAGATGGCCCAGTGGGAACATCTTAGCTGCATAAAAACCACCACTTTAGCAGATTTTTAAAAGGCACTTTTCTTTGTCAGAACCCAGTGGAAAACCATTTGGAAGAGAATAAAAGGGAAGGTATCATTGGCTTCCGGATTGTTCTTTTATTCCTCCATCCTCCAGTAACTTTACTGTGTGTATTTCCCTTTCTCACGAGACATGCCTAGTCTTCTGGAAATGAAAATCACCCCCCCACACACACACACACATGAAACAGATTCCGGGTTTTGGGCTTAACAGCTTCATTTACTGATTTGTTTAGGTTTCTCGGGAGAAAGAGCCAGAAAACCCTCCTCTGATTCCCAAACTGTGTAGAGCTTCCCTCTCGAGGCATGCCCGCAGTTGTAATTATTTGCTTAACCTTTTCCTCTTTCTCTTTCCCTAGACTGCAAAATTCATTTAAGCCAATTTTGTTATAGCTTTATTTGTGGCTGGATCTTTAGTCTAAAACAGCGCCTGGACATAGTGTTAGGTGATCAGTAAATACTGAATGAATGAAATGCACGAGTGAATGATGTTAGGGTGTCCATCCACCTGACTGCCAAGTTCCTGGTTGAAAGTGTTACCCCAAAGGCTCCTGGTAGCCCTACCCATTTGACTACCAATAACCATCGTAACACTAATACTGATTCCTTCCTTTCTCTCTCTCTTTCTCTCTCTCTGTCCATCTTCCCTTAATTTATTATCGAGACAGAATAATTCTTCACTGTAATTCACTTGTTTCTCAGATCTCCCCTCTCTTCTCCATTCCCGCTACATGCCAGTGGACTTTCTTTCCTTACCCGTGGATCGTGAAGAATCTTCAAACCAGTCCTGTCTCCCCCGTCTGCGTCAGCACGAAATTGGTCATCCTGAAATCTCAGTGGCTCTGCTGCCCAAAGGTCCAAGGAGATGCCCGTACACCTCCTTGTACAGGATGAAGTCCAAACACTTCGTCCTGGCATTTAAGGTCCTCTCTCCTTGAATCCCCACCTCCTCTTCACTTTCATCTCTTACCAGTCCGTGATAGGATCTTTTTCCTTGAGCTAGCTGGTATTCTGGGGGACATGACATAAATTGTGGGGCTCCATGCAAAATGGCAGCATGACACCAAAATGGTGAAAATGTCAGGTGACAACACTGTGTCGGGCCAAGCTCAAAATGGTGAAAATGTCACCGTTTTCTCAAAAATGCTCAAAATGGTGAAAATGTCAGGTGACAACACTGTGTCGGGCCAAGCTCAAAATGGTGAAAATGTCACCGTTTTCTCAAAAATGCTCAAAATGGTGAAAATGTCAGGTGGCAGCACTGTGTTGGGCCAAGCACAGGGTTCTGCTGAG
This sequence comes from Ailurus styani, assembly GCA_002007465.1. Classification (NCBI taxonomy): domain Eukaryota; kingdom Metazoa; phylum Chordata; class Mammalia; order Carnivora; family Ailuridae; genus Ailurus; species Ailurus styani. The sequence goes on from LNAC01000109.1 coordinate 3,701,961, forward strand.
CGTGAGACTCTGGCAACATAGGCCATATGCTCACTAAGTGGGGGCCCCAGTCGGGACGCGCCATGTTTATCCCACATTCAAGTTTGTATGTGTGTTGGGAATTCCCTTGGCCAAGGATGCCCTGTATCAACCATCATCCCCATGTGATTCTCCCCTGAAAATGGAAAGGTCCAGTTCTACCCTTGGTAGCTTTCTGTGAATATGTATTCTTGAGTCACCCGTAGCCCAAGGCTTTATTTATCTAACTCAAGTGTATACGTCTTCTCTTTCCCCACTAGATTATTCATGCTTTAAATTACCGTGTCTCATCTTCCGGGTCTAAGGATGCTTCAGCAAATAGCAAGGAACTGTTAAATACCTTTGGAGAGACTGAACTGGCGCATAGATGCATGAATGAGATTTGTCATTTCCAACCACAGGCTCACTTGGGGACCCTGCATTTCTGACTTCTTAGAACCTGTCCCGCCTTGTGGTCTTGCCAGCCCTTTCCTGCACTTTGAACTTAACGCTAAGAACTATTACAAGAAATACTGTGAGCTCATGGGGGAAACTCCAGGGATTAGACAAAAACTCAGAGGTCGGGGCTTGGAGATGTACAAAGACCCTGGTCAAAAATGAAGCCAAGGGTCATGAAATGTGAGCACCCCAAGGAGCCTCTGTGACCATCAGCTCATCTTTCTTGCTTTATGAAGGAAGAAACTAAAGCTTGGAGGTGAAGTGTCTTTACTGAGGTCAAATAGCTATAGAGTGGGAGGAATAGGGCCTCGTTCCTTGAACTCTTGTGAGACTTGGAGGGGACGTCACACTGATTTATTGCAGCGGACAGAACGTTGGGTGACCTTCTAATCACTACCCCTAGCTATTTTGTATGCAAAACAGAAGTTGAATACAGATGCAGGTTATTTTTAAAATACAACTAACTCATGTTGGTTTTCTGTGATTTCCTAGATTTTAGCATCTGTCCTCTGATGTACAAAGTATTTAAAGGATTTACATTTAGACACAGGGCATATCATCTATGCAAAACATGGAAAAGTATAGAGTGATAAGACAAGCAGCAATCGTGGAGTCTGATGGAATAAATTATTCCTTAGTTACCAAGGAGTGCTGGTTGCTAGGCAGTGTCCAGAAGATTCTAATAGTAGCCAGGAATCCATTGTAAGAAGGTGCCTTAGAAATGGGCGGGCCCACCACCATCTGCTGATGTAAAAGGGGGCCTCCGTCTGCAGCTGTTTCTTTTTTTTCTTTTTTTCTTTTAATTTTATTTTTATTCTTTGCCCAAGGGGTACAGGTCTGTGAATCATCAGGCTTACATCTTTCACAGCACTCACCAAAGCACAAACCCTCCCCAATGTCCATAACCCATCCACCCTATCCCTACCCTCCCACCCCCCAGTAACCCTCAGTTTGTTTTGTGAGATCAGGAGTCTCTTATGGTTTGTGTCCTTCCCCATCCCATCTTGTTTCATTATTTTTCCCTCCCTACCCCCCACGACCCCCCACCCTGCCCCTCAAGTTCCTCATATCAGAGAGATCATATGATAATTGTCTTTCTCTGATTGACTTATTTCGCTCAGCATAATACCCTCCAGTTCCATCCATGTCGTTGCAAATGGCAAGATTTCGTTTCTTTTGATAGCTGCATAGTATTCCATTGTATATATATACCACATCTTCTTTATCCATTCATCTGTTGATGGACATCTAGGTTCTTTCCATAGTTTGGCTATTGTGGACATTGCTGCTATAAACATTCGGGTGCACGTGCCCCTGAGGATCACTACCTTTGTGTCTTTAGGATAAATACCCAGTAGTGCGATTGCTGGGTCGTAGGGTAGCTCCATTTTCAACTTTTTGAGGAATCTCCATACTGTTTTCCAGAGTGGCTGCACCAGCTTCTGCAGCTGTTTCTAAGGGATCTGGGCTTGGTCCTCGGCTGGACTCGGGAACTCTCCCGTGCCCTCCAGCCTTCACCGTCCTGCAGGGAAGGTTCCAAGGACCAAGATGGTTTGGGGGCACTGGGTCCTCTCGGTTCAAAGACACTGTAATCCACCCTTCACTCTTTCCTCCTGAATAGAATCATTCCCATCTATTCCTAAGCAATATCCCTTAGGAGGCTGGAGACTTTTTTAGATGGAAATCATAAAAATAACATTTAATTTGGAAGGGATTTTAGGATGATCCTATCCGATGGTTTTGCAAACTCTGCTTCATGGAGCTCTGACATTTCATGAGAGGTTCTGCTTTTATCGTTTTCCCCTGTGCTATTTTCTTTATCCTTCCATGTAAGATTTCAGTTTAAAAAAGGTTTCCCGTGTTTTGTTGTTGCTGTTGTTGAAGTTTGAGAGCACCTGAGTCTCATTTAGTCTGTCCTTCCCTTCCTGGGTAAGGAGACTGGGACCAAAGAGGTGGATTCCTTTGTGTTATTACTTTGAAGTCCTGTTGGAAGGAGTCCTTACGTTCACTCAGCAAAATTGGGAGACTCCTTTTCGCCTTCCGGCACAGTCAAGGCAGAGCCATTTCTAGAGGGAGTAGAAATCGTGGCCCATTGGAAGAAAGGGAGGACAATGATTCTGTGGATGAGGTTGGTACACTGAGTACACATCTTTTATTGATCACATACCGCTTTGGGGGTAATTTTAGAATTATTTTGCCCCTCCTTAAGATAGTTGACTTACTAACTATAGAATAAACAGAAATTATTTTATGACTTTGATAAAGTTTGAGTACAAATTAATTTAGGAATCAGAAAAAGAATCTTGTTAGACCACACTTTCTGTTGTACCTTTACAAAATACGACCGTGCTTGGAGGCTTATGGAGGGGTAGCAAGTGGGCTGCATGGAGACCAAAGGCCAAGCAAGGCCAAAGGGAAATGGTGTAAGAAAAAAAAGGAGGATTTGGTAGGAACAAACAAACAGTTGAGTGGAAGACAGGTGGGATGGAAACTCCATCAAATATGAATAATATGATGGTCTTAAGAAGGCAGCGTATCCAAGGCAGAATGGGAGAAGTAGCAAGTAAGGGTGATATTCTTAGCAACAATGATTTCTTGAGATGGGCCAAAACCAAGGTTAATACACAGGTCCCAGCAACGCCTTCGTGGTTCTTTGGATGATAACAATTTCTTGGACCCAGGGAGTATTCTAGATGGAAGATAATATAAATAAGAAGTAACAACTGCCAAAGAGCTGAGAAACACTAAGATACCTAGTGGTGTTATTTGGGGACAATAATGTTGCAGGAAGCACTGAAAAGTGTCCTGCATCCAATGGAGGAGAAATCAGCTGTCTTCCACCTCGAGTGAAACTAGGAGAAATTTCTGGGTTTCAGTGGGACCTGCCAGCTTTGCCAACGCAGCCCAAACTGAAGCCTGGGTAGGTAGGAACCCTGTTTATTAGAAGAGGAAACATAGCTCTGTCATTCTGGTCCCTTCTAAATTATCTGATCAGTTGAGCAAATAGATTCATTCTGACATTATTATAGCAAATCTTTCATGTGAAAATTGGTTTCATTTCTTTGTGTTGTTTTTTTTTTCTCTTTCTCCCTTCCTCCCCTGCCCCCCCTTCTTTAGAATCCCCTCCATATTGAGCCTAGGGAGACATGAAATGGGCAAAAGCATAACTTTATAAATCCAGAGCTTCTGCCAAGACACTTGGCCTCTTATTTCCCTTGTGGGGCAGAACCTGGTGTGGCAGGATTTAACACCACTTTCATTTTCTGTTAAATACACATGAATTAGTAGTCTTTACTGGAATTGATATTTATACACACAAATACTCTCACAGTAAAAAAAAAGAAAAGAAACCTGTTTTCCTACCATCATTTCTTTTTTTAAATTTAATTAATTAATTAGTTAATTAATTTATTTATTTATTATTCTTTGCCCCAGGGGTACAGGTCTGTGAATCATCTGGCTTACATCTTTCACAGCATTCACCAAAGCACAAACCCTCCCCAGTGTCCATAACCCATCCACCCTATCCCTACCCTCCCACCCCCCAGTAACCCTCAGTTTGTTTTGTGAGATTAGGAGTCTCTTATGGTTTGTCTCCTTCCCCACCCCATCTTGTTTCATTATTTTTCCCTCCCTACCCCCCACGACCCCCCGTCCTGACCCTCAAGTTCCTCATATCAGAGAGATCATATGATAATTGTCTTTCTCTGATTGACTTATTTCGCTCAGCATAATACCCTCCAGTTCCATCCATGTCGTTGCGAATGGCAAGATTTCGTTTCTTTTGATAGCTGCATAATATTCCATTGTATATATATACCACATCTTCTTTATCCATTCATCTGTTGATGGACATCTAGGTTCTTTCCATAGTTTGGCTATTGTGGACATTGCTGCTATAAACATTCGGGTGCACGTGCCCCTGAGGATCACTACCTTTGTATCTTTAGGGTAGATACCCAGTAGTGCGATTGCTGGGTCGTAGGGTAGCTCCATTTTCAACTTTTTGAGGAACCTCCATACAGTTTTCCAGAGTGGCTGCACCAGCTTGCATTCCCACCAACAGTGTAGGAGGGTTCCCCTTTCTCCGCAACCTCGCCAACATCTGTCGTTTCCTGACTTGTTGATTTTAGCCATTCTGACTGGTGTGAGGTGGTATCTCGCTGTGGTTTTGATTTGTATTTCTCTGATGCCGAGTGATGTCGAGCCATCATTTCTTTTTCTACTACCTCTTTCTACCTTTCTTCCATCCTTATCCTTATTTTCTCTTCTTTTGTTTGTTTCTCTTTGTCCGGAAAACTCTCTGTGCGTTCAGAATTGATTCATACTCTGATTTCATTGGATTAAACTTCCCTTACCTGTTGCATGTTAAACATTTATATGAATACGTGGTGCTACTATCTTAATGTGATATCTTGCCTCTGTTGCCAATGTGGGTAGAAGCTATTTCTACTTTTTAGTCCCTTAAAACCTTGTATTCTGAAGGCTTCGTTTCAGGGATCTAAACTAGGATTGTGTAAGTAGGGGATTCAAAGTATCCCAAATTTGACTCCTACACCTTATAAAGTGGATATTTAATAAGTCAGATAAACCCAGCCTGCCACCAAACAAAACAAAAATATTGAGGTCAGAATGCAAAGAATAAGTAAAAACGAGCAGATTCAAAGTTATGCAAGTCTGTATTATATGACAAACATGGTATCAAAAATCCGTTTGATATAGAAATTGTTATAATAACTAGTTAACAATGTGAAAAAGTAATTAGAGCCTTTTCTAATACTGTATATTAAAATGTGATGCATTGCAAAGTTAGAAGCAAAATTAAATTCAAAACCAAAACCAGAAAAATGTAAAACATTTAAGAGAATATATAATCTGGATATGGAGATCTAAGTATATACCAAGAATAGAATTCATAAGTTTTTTAAAAGGATTGCTATAGAAATGTTAAATGCCAAAATCATCACAAACAAGGTTGAATGGCATACTAAAACCAGGGGAAATTTACAACATAGAGGACTATATTTAATGTGCTTCAAATATAAATAGCTCTCCCAAATCTATAAGGAAGAAAAATGGAAACATTTGCAAAGAATGTTACCAGGCAATTCACATAGGAAAAGATATGAATAGTCAACAGATCTATGAAAACATGTTTGACTAAGAAATGTAAGTAACCATTATTACTTATCAAATTAGCAAAGCTTTTTTTCTTCTTTCATGGTTAATAAGGGTGTTGAACAAGAAGAAGAGTCTATAAAAAAAAACAAAAGTGCTTATTTGGGGTCTTAGGAATTACAAGGAACCAAACTCAAAAGTGTGCTCCAAATCGTGAGCAGGGAGTAGGCTTATAAAGGCAAAAAGCACAAGGTTACATAACTTGTTTTGAAGGAATTATGATTGGTGCTGACAGAGTTAACCTGACTATCTACTACATGATTGGCTATTCAGCGACCAGATGCTACATTATCTCTGTTCCCGTCCAAAGTAGAAGGATGTGTTCCAGGAGGTGGCAGAGGTGCAAGTGACAAGTTGCAATTGACAAAAGTCAAAAGTCCTGTTGTGTTCCAAAAATTGAGACAGGAGATGTGCGCGGGCCTCCTTCCTCAGTGTCCTCCCTGCCCTGTGCGTAGCAATGCTTACTGCATTCTGGAGTTTTCTTTCACATGGGTGTAGTGAAGTGGGGGATCTCCAATAGTCCTAGTAGGAATCCAAAATAAGCTATCATTTCTGGAGAAAAAGAACATGAATATATAATAAAAGGGGATTAATTAGGTTTTGAAACATGGTAAAATACTACGTAGCCATTAAAAATGAGAGTCTATACATACACACCCACACAAAAAGTAACCATATATTGCCAGTGAAAAAGCAAGGTACAAAGCAGTATAAAAACATGGTCTCATTGTTTTTGGAGGTTGTATTTGCTTGTTTTTATTTCTGAAAACTACTTTTTCCTCAGAATTATCTGGAAGGCTTGTTAAAATATATTTCCAATATACCCCAGACCTGCTGAACTATAATCTTTAGGAAAGGGACCGAAGATGTGGATGGAGGGTTTTTGTTTTTGTTTTTGTTTTCAGTCCCTAGGTGACTCTTAGGGAAATTGGGGACATGGGGTCAATCTAATCTCTTTTTTTATTTATATTGACACTGAGATCCAGAGAGATTCTGGGACCTGTCTGAAGGAATTACTGCGAAGTAGCAGAATGGGGTCTAGAATTGTATGTGCTGGATTTCAGATGAATGATCCCTTTCTAGAACACCAAGCTTATTTAGACTCATGCTCTTAAATTCAACTGCCAGCAACCTATTATTTCAGTCAGGCAGGTAAGAAAACTTCTCCTCCACTCCATTGTTTCTCATTCAGTAACGATCTTTCTTTGTTGATGGCAAATGGAAAGTTTTCTATTTCCACCGTTCCCTAGCAATATGACATTTTCAAACAGTAGCACAAAACTCTTTAAATAGAAAAGATCCATTTCCACTCTATCGTGACTCAGTAACAGCCACAGGATTCTTCTCAAACTTTCCTAAAAATGTCATCTTTGGGCTGGACTCAAGAGGAACATTTCAGCCAAGGAGACACATTTTCCACTCTTGTCAGGAATGAACGAGCATGGGGTTGGAACATGAAGTGTTTTGCAATCCTCAGAAAAGCAATACTTCTCACCAAAACCATGGCAACAACTCTGTGTGATGCCATCAGAGCATGGGATCATTCAGGAGCCTCATCCTAATCAGAGACTCAGCTGGCCTATCACCTGTGTCGGGTAGGATAGTCACTCAGCTGCCTGTTGGCTCCAGAGAGACAATGGTGCCCTACATGACTGTTGCTATAGAGATATTTCGGGCAGTGCTGTTGAGCTGAGGGTCCCTTGTGTTATGGGTATCTGGGTGGCAGGTAGCATGCAAGTGTATGGCTCATGTTACAGTGGCTCCTGCTTCTTCATTTGAAAGGAACCCCCCCCTCCCCAAATGGGGGAAATACATTAAAACATAAGGTAGTACACAGGTCCATTTGGAAATTGTACCCATGAGTCCAAAGTCACAGGTGTGAAATGTGGTTCCGTCACATAACTTTATGGCTTTAGAGGAGTTATTGGTGCCCTTTGGGCCTACGAGCTGCAACATGAAATAATAATTTATAGTCCTATAGGATTAGCAGGAGGTTTCTTTTTTTTTAGCAGGAGGTTTCAATGAGATGATTTCTATAAAAGCTTCTGTTCTAGACCCTGGCCCTTTTCAGTTCCCTCAAGGCCAGAACTGATCTGTGAGGAGTTAATGACTCCATTTCTTCTGTTCACTCCTCTTTCCGTTCTTCTGTTTACTTCTGCCATTCCCACCTCGCTCAAAGAATGGCAGCATTCCTGTATCTTCAAGGCACTCTGTATAAGATTCCCCTGGACTCCTCTTTCCCAATTTGCACCACCTGGAGCCCTGGCCTGGTCAGCACTTAGGCAGCACGACGGTTTAAAGTTACACGTTATTGTTCCTACTGAAAATGGTTCCCCTTTCTCCTCCAGTTTCTGTAACCAGAACCAAACAGGTGGACATTTTCCTGAAATTGCCGTCATCAATTTAACACAGAAAGGCATTTGACAGCCTTGTGTAGTTTAGGAAGTGGCTAACTCATTACCTCCATCCCAGCAACTGTGCGATAGGTTCTTAGGATTTACTAGTGATAGGAATATTGCTATATACAGATGAGAGGGCTAGGACTCATAGACACAATGGCTTGTCTAAGGTCACATGTCATGGTGGAATCAAAGTTTGGTCTCTGTTTCCCGTTCCCAACTCCCTTGCTCTGTCACGCTTCTTCTCTTGAGCACAGGGGAGTGATATGCTCTGGTTGCATCCTGATGGTGTGTAAAGATATTCCAGCTCCCATTCTTTTTTTTAAACTTTTTTTTTAAGATTTTATTTATTTATTTGACACAGAGAGAGAGAGAGATCACAAGTAGGCAGAGAGGCAGGCAGAGAGAGAGGGGGAAGCAGGGTCCCTGCTGAGCAGAGAGCCCGATAGGGGCCTCGATCCCAGGACACTGAGATCATGACCTGAGCCGAAGGCAGAGGCTTTAACCCACTGAGCTACCCAGGCGCCCTCCAGCTCCCATTCTTGAATTGGGTGCCGGGGCCCAGCTGCATATAGGAAACTGTTCCTGGTCCTGTGCTATACTTCTTTCTATTCTCCTTTGGGGGAGGTGGGTGCTTGGGGTGGTGTTAGAACTTGCTGCTGTGGTCCTGAAGTTTATTTGGGGGTGGGGAGAGGGAGACGGGGTAGTCACAAAATATTTATTTAAAGAGGATAATAGAAGATTCTTTGTATCAGACCTGAAAACCTATCGTAAGTCTACAATAACTTAAATAGCATAGTCCTGGGGACAGGAATAGCCAGACAGATGAGGAAATCAGAATCGAGAGCCCAGGACTTCTCAGGAAAGAAGTAACTTGAGAGCAAACATAAGACTCCCAACCCTGACAAGGTCCAAAAGAAGGCAAAAAAAAAAAATTGCTTTGGTTGTGAAAGCTACAAAAGATTGACACCCAAAAGCCAGAACCACAAGAGAACATACCAAGGTGACAAAGATCCCAAGAACGGCCTTCCCTTCATCCATCAAAGATAACCATATGGCCTCCAAGGAAGTGAAGAGAGGACTTGATGAATACCTGTCACTTGTAGGTGGTTAGAAGTGGGGGTGTGGGTGGGGGAGGCTTGGGCCAAAAAGCAACCCTCTGGTTAAGAGTATTTTTAGCTACGGTGGATCAGTGGAGGTTTACCAAGAGCTCTGGGGACATGAAAGACTCCAGGCAGCTTGAAAGCAGGGAGGGAGGGACTGCCCAGAGAAGCACACAGAGGCAGTTTCAGGAAGGAGGCCAGTGCTGGCCAAGGGCAGCTGTGCCCACAGGGAAGCCTGCTTCACCAAGTGCAAGGTGTTCTGCCCAAAGGCTCAGGACTCCCTGACACGCAGCAGGGAGCAACCACAAAAATGAAGGTGGTCCTTCAGCTCCCACCTCCAGCATCAGAGCTCAGCCAGACCTGGAAAAGAAGCCAGCCAGGGATGGGTTATATCCGTTGCCAGAATCCTCTTGGCCTTGGCCGTCTGGCCGCTCTCTGTAGGCTTGGAGCCCTCACCTGGCAGCCAGGCCTCCAGCTTCGGTGGAGAGCCGGAGTACAGTGTGATAAGAGGGGCCAGGCAGTGGGCCTGGGGCAACCCGCCATCCTTCACTCTTGAGAAGAAAATCAGAACCACCTTGCAGGAGAGCTGTTTATCTTTCGGACCACAGGCTTTCAAATTTGACATGTCCAGAACACAAACAATTCCACTTCTAGGAGTGTGTCCTAAAGTCATATTGAGGACGTGGCTCTAAATCGACTACAGCGTGTCCACTGTTATAAAATACTGGAAACAAAGTAAATATTTAATAGTAGGCATTTGGTTCACTAACATGCAGAATAACCAAAAAATGGAAGATGCAGCTACCAAAATAGTGTCTTTTGAAGGGTATTAAATGATATGGGAACGTAACTGTGATGTGTTACTAATAAAATAAAAACAAATAAATAAATAATTTAAAAGGTACTTTCAGTTAAGGAAAGAAGGATTTATAATGGGATCCCACAAAAACATCTAGGGAAAAGGACCTCAAGGACATGAATCAAACATGAATAGTTAGCTCTAGTGTAGGAATAAGTATTTTTTTTTTTTCTCCTGGAAGGTTTTCTCTATTTTGCAATGTGTGTAAATTGAGTACATACTGATTTTGCTTTCCAGTCTTTTATATTTTATTTTTTAAAATTATTTATCAGAGAAAGAAAGCACAAGCAGGCAAAGTGGCAGGCACAGATAGAGGGAGAAGCAGGCTCTCCGCTGAGCAAGGGGTGTGATGCGGGACTTGATCTCAGGACCCTGGGAACATGACCTGAGCCCAAGTCAGCTGCTTAACTGACTGAGCCACCCGGCATCCCAGCTTTCCAGTCTTTTATCCCTTTGTATTACATTCTAAGAAAACCATTCAGCTCATCTCCTTGCTTGGTAATTCGTGTTTAACTCTATTTGTTCCAATATTCAGCCAGCCACCCATTGGAGTTTATCTTAATCTATATCCTTATAATCTATATCCTTCTTCAACATTTGCTTTATTTTTGTAATTTAATTGTGTGCTTGTAAAACACCCATAATATAAAATATACCATCTTAAGCATTTTTAAGTGTACAGTTCAGTGACATTAAGTACATTCATATTGTCATCAACCATCACCACCATCCATCTCCAGAACTCTCACTTCTGCCTTGCAAAACTGAAACTCCATCCCTATTACACAGTAATTTCCAAAGTCTTCCTCCCCCGCCCCATCGCCTGGAAATCACCATTCTATTTTCTGCCTTTGTGGATTTGACAACTCAAGGTACTTCACACAGTATTTGTCCTTGGGTGGCTGGCTTGTTTCACTCAGCGTAATATCCTCAAGTCTCATCTGTGCTGTAGCAGGTATCAGAATGTGCTCCCCTCTGAAGGCTGACTAATGCTCTAGTACATGTTTATACAACATAATGTATGTCCTTTGATCTGTTGGTGGATGCTTGGGTCACGTCGATCCATTGGTTATCGTGGATAATACTGATATGAACAGGGTTGTACAAGCATCTCTTCAGGTTTCTGCTTTTACTTCTTTGAGGTATGTACTCAGAAGGAGGATTGCTGGACCATAGGGTAATTCTATTTGAATTTTTTGAGGAGTCACCATATTGTTTTCCTTAGGGGTTGCACCATTTTGTATTCCTACCAGCAGCCCTCAAGGGTTCCAGTTTCTCCACAGCCTTGCCAATTCTAGTACCTTTTTTTTTTAAATTGTAGCCATCCTAATGGGTTTGAGGTGATGATTATTTTTTCCCACCCCTCCCCCAGTTTTATTTATTCATTTGAGAGAGAAAGAGAGCACAAGCAGGGGGAGAGGCGGAGGGAGAGGGAGAAGCAGGCTCTCCACTGAGCTGGAAGCCCCACATGGGGCTCCACCCCAGGATCTGGAGATCATGACCCGAGTCGAAGGCAGACGCTTAACCATCTGAGCCACCCAGGCATGACTTTTATGTTTAATTAATGGAAATTCTCTTGTTTGTCTCTGAGAAAAGTCTCTTTTCATTGTTCACGCTGTCACCTTAAGTATGTTCTTCCGTTGTATCTTTGGAGTCCTACGTTTGTGGTGCTGACATTCTTCCCAGATTGGGTGATTCTCAGTCATACCCTCACCTTGTGCCCTTTTTTGGAAAGTCGTTAGACTGTCTGATGCACAGGTGAGCACAGCCTGGGGGAAAAAGATATGTTGCTGACACATGTGCTTTGATCTGACTTGAGGGACTGGGGGAGAGACACAGGATGGCCAGTAGCTGGTTTCAGGCAACAAAGGGTTATTGACCCCCTTAGGTATTTCCAACAATCCGGAGTCCACTCCTGTGTCTCCCCAGATGCCATATTTGCTGCTCCTCCCTGGAGACTGACACCCCCATCCTGAAACCAGTACCTGGTCCAGTGTGGGGAGGGGTACAGGACATGGTAGAGACTGACCTTTTCCTTGGGTGCCCTGTCTAACAACCCTGTGAGAGGGAGCTTTATCCCCCCTTGTGCTCCTGGGCAAGGAGGATGGCTTGGCAATGTCTTCTATCACTCCCTTGCATATGTCTTACAATGTACTTTTCCAATCCAATCCCATATTCTGTTTATCTCCCAGAGATTACTTACAGTTTCAATCCAGTGAGGAATCCCTTTCATCTTTTCCAGGGCAGGTACAGATTTTTAAAGCTATCATATCTGTTATTTCTAGGAATCAGGAACCATGTACTACTTTTGCTGCTAAAAAAGAGAAAAGGATAGGAAGCATAAGTTCGGGCGCCTGGGTGGCTCAGTGGGTTAAAGCCTCTGCCTTCGGCTCAGGTCATGATCCCAGGGTCCTGGGATCGAGGCCCGCATCGGGCTCTCTGCTCGGCAGGGAGCCTGCTTCCTCTTTCCTCCTCTCTCTCTGCCTGCCTCTCTGCCTACTTGTAATCTCTCCCTGTGTGTCAAATAAATAAATAAAATCTTTAAAAGAAAAAAAAGAAAGCATAAGTTCACAGACATTAGAACTTAGCACCTAGAAACAGATCATAGCTGATATCAGCACTTTAGTCAGTGACAAAGGTGGCATTACAAGTCAGTGGACAAAGGGAAGTTCTCAATAAATTTCAGATTATATAGTTTTCCAACCCTTTGGAATAAATCAAAATTATAGCCTAGCTTCAAACCATAGGTGAGATTTCACCTGTGGGGATATCATTATCAAAGGCAAGGTGTGTAAACACATTTGGTAGGTGTTGGGCTCAGGTGGAAACAGACTAAACTGGAGGAGAGAGTTTGTGTGGGGACCAGTGCTTGCGGAGAAGATCTCAAACACTAGAATCAGGAGCCACTGGAGGATACCGCACAAAGTAATCATACAAAAATAGAGAATCAGGGAAACTAATCTGATAATATGTGTAAGGTGCACTGTAAGGAGAGAGCCTGCTAGAAAAGATGTGAGATGATCTAGTCTAGATCGGAATTGATGGGGCGTAACTTCTGGATGTCCCAGAGACTTCCTAAAATCTGAAAGAAGTCACAAGCCAATCCACAAAATTAGGCATATACATGCACATTGCATGCAATTTCAGGGAATTAACAAAGTTCTGAAGACCAGCTTCTTCTTTGGGGAGAAAAATTTATTCTAAAAGAAGGATGGTACTTAGAGAAGGCAAAATAAAGTAGGAAGAAAACAAAAAAGGGGTAAAAAGACTCTGTACTCAGGAAAAATTGTATTTATCTCACCAGCTAGGAAGTTATGGCTTTGAGAGTGGTGCGCCCCTGTCCTGTTCGTCAGTTATGCCCATAACGAGCTGTGTCTCTTGCATAGTGGCCCATCAGATACTTATTGAAAAGTTGAAGGAATGTGATGAATGATGCCTTTGATCTTTTTAACGGGAAGATCTGCAAATGATTAACTAAAAAGGGATGAGTATAGAGAAATGAGTGATGTCAAATAGCACAATGATTTCTCCACATTCCGTACTCAAAACAAATTATGCCCCAAACTAATTATGTCCTTTACCAGCTCCTTTTAATATTATTCTTTCTTGATTGGTAATATCAATTTTATTCCTGTTTTTATTTAATCTTTCCTTTCCTTGGGTAACATACCCCTCTTTTTAAAGGAATTCTGATACAAGCTTCCATGGCCTCTTTGGAGACAGTATCCCAAATCAGGCCTCACCCTTGAAACTTTCTTAGCCCAGTTTTTCAAGTTGCATATCAGAAACATTGTTTATAATATACTGGGACTCCTAAAATTCAGACTGTTTAAAATTAAACTAATCATTTTTCTCCAGATTTCCTTGTCAACATTGTTATAACTTAACTCTAATGCAGGCTCTCAAAACCCTGGATTTTCAAGTTTCTGGATTAGTGGGACTTAAATTTTGGAGGCCTTGCCCCGCTTTGGGAATCTGGCAAGGACTGTGGACCCACTCCCAAGAAAAATTACCTAACTATATAGTACAAATAAATAGTTACAGATAATATCAGGGAGTTCTTAAATTTCCTACAGCATAGCTGAAGAGCCCAACAAGCCCCTTTTAACATTTCTCTCCTCCTTTTCACCAGTTCTTTTTGTTCAAAATGTTTTTCATTTTTTCTCTCTCATTTCCATTGCTACTGCCTTTATCCCGCTCAATCTACGTCAGAATAGCTTCATGTCTAGAGCACTTGAAACAGCCTTCAGAACGGCTGATTCTAATGACAGGATACCTCTATAAACTCTTTCCATCTGTTGCACTAAGATCTATGGTATTGAAATACAAAATCATTGAGGATTCTTGTTTACTATTGTTGTAACGTGTAGAAGATGGAAGTTATTTGATGGAGAACTTGGAAAACCACTCATTGCAATCACAATGTTTTGATTGAATTTACTAGTAAAGCCATCTGGGTCTGGAGGGTTTTGTGTTTTTTTTTTTTTTAAGGGGACAAGTTCTTAATGGAACTTATTTAGTCATATAACACTATTCAGGTTTATATTTCTTATATTAATTTTGAGAAGTTGTAGCTTTTAAGAAGTTATCTATTTTATCCAAAAGTTGTCAAATATATTGGCACAAAATTGTTAATGATATTGTCCTAAAATCCTTTTTAATCTTTTAATAGCCTGTTAGGTCTGTAGTTATAACCCACCTTTTTATTCTTGATATTGGTAAAATTTATTCTTTCTTTTTTTTGATCAGTCTAGGTAGGGGGTTGTCAATTGTGTTGGTCTTTGCAAAGAACCATCTTTGGCTCTGAATTTTCTCTGCTACTTGTCTGCTTTCTATTTTGAAGACTTCTGCTCTTATACTTACTATTCTCTTCCTTCTACTTACCGTGAGCATACTTCTTTTTTAACTTACTAGGTAGAATCTTAGGTCACTGGTTTTAAATCATTTCCCCTGCTTGTATTCCCTGTCTCGCTGTCTCTCTGTCAAATAAATAAATAAAATCTTTTTAAAAAAAGTATATTCCCAAATATTTTCCTAAATAACATGTTGCTTTTGATTTCTAACTAATTCCAATGTGATAAGAAAGCATACTATATATGAGTTTAATCTTTTTAAAAAATGTATTGAAACTTGTTTTATGGCTTAGTATATCTGGTGAATATACTAAGTGAACCTTAAAAGAATGATAAATTTAAAGTTATTGAACACAGCGCTCTATAGATATCAGTTAAATCAAGGTGACTGATAATTGTTGCAATCTCAATGTCATCAGTAATTTTTTTTAAATCTAGTTCTACCAAATGTTGAGAGAGGAATCATAAAATCTCCTACTATGACTTTGAAATTGTCTTTTTATCCATTTCATTCTGTCTTTGCTTCGTTTGAGGCTTTTATGAGATGCCTATCCATTTATAATTGCCAGGTCTTATAATGATTTGTCCCTTTTATAATTATGAAATGTCCCTTCTGTATCTTGAATAATACTCTTTGATTTGAAGTCTCTTCTCTCTGATGTTGTATAGTCAATCTGGCTTTCTTATGCTTATCATTTGTATGCTATATTTTTCCCTATCTATTTACTTTCAACCAATCTGAGTCTTTATATATACAATGTGTCTCTACGAGATACCATATAATTGCATATTTAATTTTTATTCCCTTTGATAATGTTTGCCTTTTAATTTCAAGTTTTAGACCATTAAAATTTAATATAATTATTAATGTTTTTAGACTTCTGCCACTTTAATGTTTGTTTTCTGTTTCTCCCTCTATTTTTTGTTTCTATAGTCCCTACTTTTTGCATTATTTTTGACAGTTTGAATATTTTTTAGTATTCCATTTTAATTTATTATTATTTTTTAGCTGTTCCTTTTTGTATTTTTTTTAAGTAGGCTCCACACCCAACACAGGCCTTGAACTCATGACCCTGAGATCAAGAATTAGATGCTTAACTGACTGAGCCACTCAAGCACCCCTTCTTTTTGTATTTATATTAGTTGTTCTTCATTAATCTCTTGCAGTCTACCTATAGTTAGTATTGTACCATTACATGTAAACTATAGAAATCTTGCAGTCATAAGGGGCCTTTTATGTTATAGTTGTAATCTGTATTATATCTACATGCCTTAGGAACATCACAAGACAATATTATAATTTTTCTCTAAACAGTTACATATATTCTTTTGAAACTTAAGAAGAAAAAGAAATATCTTTAGTATTTATCAAAATCGTTACAATTTCTGAGCATCTGGGTGGCTCAGTTCATTAAGCGTCTGTTTTGGGCTCAGCTCATGATCCCAGGGTCCTGGGATCAAGTCCCACATCAGCCTCCTTGCTCAGTGGAGAGCCTGCTTCTCTCTCTCCCTCTGCCTGCCATTCCCCCCACTTGTGTGTGTTCTTTCTCTCTCTGACAAATAAATAAATAAAATCTTTATCAAAAATTGTAACTATTTTTTTTATTCTTTAGTCAGTCCTGAATATCCAGGATTCTTTCTGCTCTCATTTCCAGTCAGCCTGAAGATTTCCTTAAGCATTTCTTGTAGTAAAATCTGTGGACAACAAATTATCTCACTTTCTCTTTACCTGAACTCATCTTTATTTTTATCTTTGTTTCTAGGGGACATTTCCTGTTCAGTGTTGAGTTTCGTCTTCTGTTTTGCATTTTGTTTTTGTTTTATCTTCTGGCTTCCATGCTTTCTGATTGAGAATCAGTGTTTCCCTTTATAGAATGTGTTGTTTTTCCCCGGATACTTTCAGGATTTACTCTTTATCTTTGGTTAGTCATTAGATTACAATGTATCTTAGTGTGGTTTTCTGTGAATATGTCTGGTTTGGGTTTGTTGACCTTTTGGAATCTGTGAATTTCTATCTTTCACAAAATTTGGGAAGTTTGGGGCTATTTATTTCCCTGATCTTTCTGGGACTATACTTAGCTGATGTTAGACTTTGTGATATTGTGGCACAGGTCCCTGAGGCTGTGTGTCCATTTTTTCCCATCATTTCCCTCTCTCGTCTTAGTTTTGATATATCTTTAAGTTTAGTGATTCATTCCATCTAATATTTATTCTTTCTTTTTTAAGCCCCAACATGGGGCTCATACAACCGTGAGACCTGAACCAAGATCAAGAGTCAAACTCTTAACCAACTGAGCCACCCAGGCGCCCCTGATATTTATTCTTTTATTAAGCTCATTCATAGATTTTTTTTAATTTCAGATGTTCTACCATTTTTAATTTTTTATGTCTTCTTTTTATGTGTCTGTTTTGCTGCTGAGATTTCCTATCATTCCATTTATTTCAAGCCTGTTTTCTTTTACTTCATTGAACATAGTTGAAAATAACTACTTTAGGGGTGACCGGGTAGCTCAGTCAGTTAAGCATCTGACTCTTGACTTCAGATTAAGTCATGATCTCAGGGCTGTGAGATGAGGCCCCGAGTCAGTTGAGTGTCCAACTCTTGATTAGGTTATGGTCTCGGGGTTGTGAGATCGAGCCCTGTGTCGGGCTCTGCACTCTACAGGGAGTCTGCTTGAGATTCTTTCCCTCTCCCTCTGCTCCTTCCCTAGCTCACCTGTGTGCTCTCTCGCTCTCTCTCTCAAATAAATAAATGAATTTAAAAAGAAGAATCTCCCTGAGAAAATGGAATATCCATCAGGGAGAGGCTAAGTGTCCAAAGATAGAATTTTTAGGGGGAGAGTAGAGAGGGAGTAGGAGAAAATCGCAAATGCTACACTCATAATTTTAAGTATCATTTTAAAAAAACTATATGTATATGATATATATAATCTATTTGTGCTATGGATAGCAACAAAGTTTTAAAATATAAAGTTTGAAGAATTTACACTGTTTTAACTTGTCTAAGCAAAACCTGACTCTAGTACACCTTTGAAATCCCAAATGGGTCCTAGATGCTCATAGTACCCCTGCTTATCGATGATTTATTTTGTGCCGGGCACTGTGTTAAGTGACTTGCATACACATTGTTTATCAAACTTCATAGCAACATGTCAAAGTAGGCATTGTTCCCATTTATAGATGGGGGAGCCAAGGATCAGAGAGGTTAAGCAACTTGCTCAGGGTTTCCCACATTTTGAAGGGGCTAGAAATGAGATTCGGAACTCACATGGAACTCCAAAGCCTGTTACTTTCTTCATTCTCGCTCCCTTTTGAAAGTGCAGGTAAATTCCCAGCAGAATTGGCTGATGTTTATCTCCAGAGTGGATAATAGGGAGACAGGGAGCATAGTGCTGTGGGAACAACATTCACTTCAAAAGAGGAGAGGAGTGTCCCCGTTCCAACTTGTTACAGACTTCCTGCAAATCCCTGCAAACCCCTCATGGTCTCTCCTCTTTTCTTTCTCCATGTCTGTAACAGAAGTACAAACGTACCTCATGCAAAGGCTCAGGAGTATTCTAAAAATAAAATGAGGGGCACCTGGATGGCTCAGTTCATTAAAGCATCTGACGCTTGATTTTGGCTCCGATCATGATCTCATGGGTCTTGATATCCAGCCCCAAGTCAGGCTCCTCATTGAGTGTGGAGCCTGCTTGAGATTCTTTCTCCTCCTCCCTCTGCCCCTCCCCGCTTGCACAAACGCACGCTTGCTCTCTCTCTCTCTGAATAAATAAATAAATAAATAATCTTTAAAAAATAAGAATAAAACTGGAAGACCTGGGCAAAAATTCTGATGTAAATATAAACAACTGTAGTCATATACAGCCCAACGTACAAACTAACATTTTCTTTCCCAAGTTTTGCAGTTACGACTTCAGCAGAGGAGGAACCAGGAACAGCTGGCCAGCCAAGGCCTAACACCACGTGAGTAGCTGTGTCTCTTGTTCACCGATCCGTTACCAGGGGACCAGGCAATCTGGGAGCTGGGAAGCTCCTCCGAGGTCATTGAACCTGAGCCTGTGGGTGGGTCTCCCCCAAGATCCTCGTAGTAGACTCCGTGTCAGCGGAAACCCCCGACCTCAAATGCTTTGCCCCAGATGCTATCCGCCTGCAAGAGCTTCCCTTTCATGACATAGGTTGTAGCTGAAATGCCCACTGGTGGGTTTGTTTTTGGAGTAAATACAGTTCACTGTGGGCACCCCTCACCCTTCTCTTACTTTTAGGAGGTCGTCCCTATTCTTTCCAGAAGTGCCGATCACACATCCATCCTCTTACCTCCTTGGTTTCCATTCTGTTTGGGGTACTTGAGTCCACAATTAATTGAATGCGGTCGGGTGCTTCCTTTCTGGAACACTGAGAACCAATGGCTTTCTAGCATCAGTGGTATAATATTGAATTACTGGCCATAATTTAGGTCAAGGAAAAAGGATTATCATATCTTTTAGTGGATAGATTTAAAATTTCCTACCAAGTTAGTGATTAAATCTAACTCTTGATTATCCATAGGACCAGAAGGAAGGGTGCCCAAAATGAATTAAGTCACAGTTCAAGCTCCTTTAGGTCATACCTTTTAATTTTCTTCCCCAACAAAATTTAGAAGTCAAAACCCATAATGACTCACAGAAATCTAGATTCATCATGACTGTTACGTCAGAGTCTATCATGCGACAAGCAGACAGTTTGGCCAGGTCAAATGGCCTGTGGTTAGTAATAATATTGGAGCCCCATGACCCAAGGTCTAAAATTTTAAGTATAGTCCACGCCCCAGAGCCAGAACAGAACTGAGAATGTTTCAAGCCTTTTCCTTTATAATTCAAAAATAGCTCTTTATTCCTGGCTAAGCCCTCCCTACAGTAAACAGCAGGGCACTTTAACAGAACCACTCAGCCTGCAATTTAAAGAGCACGCACACAGTATGTACAATGGTGGTAAGAACCCATACAGTCACGTCTGAGTGGTCTGTTTCGTCTCAGCCCATTAGTGGAGGTGCTAAAAACACCGGAGAGAACAAAGGTCTGCTGCCTTCCGGTCAGATAAGTACATTGTCACTCAAAGCTGAGCAGACTAGTCTTTTGAGAAATCCTGTGACACATGCGTAGAATCTGACCTGATTAAGAGTCATCTAGAACAATTATTCACTTAGTAGAAGAGTATAGTTCCACCAAGATGCTCTCAGTGGGCCACAGCCTGTGCCCACATCTTCAAATCTATGAGGAGCACCTCTTGTTGGGTAACAGTAGAATAATCTATTCCCCCACTGGGGCTTCTTTTTTCTTTCTTTTTTTTTTTTTAATTTATTTATTTGTCAGAGAGAGGGGGGGAGAGCACAAGCAGGCAGAGAGGCAGGCAGAGGCAGAGAGAGAAGTAGGCTCCCTGCTGAGCAAGGAGTCCGATGTGGGACTCGATCCCAGGATCCTAGGATCATGACCTGAGCCAAAGGCAGCCGCCTAACCGACTGAGCCACCAGCCTTCCCCCGACCCCCACTGGGGTTTCTTTTCTTTGATTCTGGAAAGGCACGTGGAATAGAGGGACCCAGTCCCTCTCAGTCAGCCCAGGCTGCTCACTGCTGACTTAAAGCTTGACTTGTGTGCCTAAGTACTCTGAACCTGGGTCTTGCAGCTAGCATTTAGACGAGAATAAACTCTTTCCCCCCCCTTTCTTTTTTTGAGGTTTATGGAGTTAAATCTCTGAGAATCCATAAAAACACCTAGGGAAATTAGGAATGAACCCTAGGGTATATTTTAAAATAACACCTCTATGTGCATTTTATAAATTCAATGTCTGTTTGTGGAGGGGGGGTCCCACGGGGGTGGGGGGGATATGATATTTTGTTCTCCGGGATTTCCAGAATCAAATAGTGTACCTATCAACGAAACCCTGCTTGACAGAAATTTTGCATCTTTAGTCCGTTGAACCATTCAGATAATTACTGGGGAAAACAGTCCTATGAGAATGAAATATTTTTTTCTTTTTAATTCAGCAAAATGATAAAGGTTAATTAAGTGTCATCCATTTTCCCTAGTCTTCAGCTAGCTCCTCTCAAATAGGCTTCCTGAGGGTGTAGATTCTGCTGTGGAAAAATATCAAAGCTGTAGCAGGAGCACAAGGGATGCCCAGCCCGGATAGACCTCAGTGACTTAGGTCTTCTCAGGAAGTTAGACCCAAGACACATCTTTCACCTGCTGAGAGATTGGGGGTGGAAATGGTTAGCCCCGTGACTCCAATCAGAGATTAAAGGTGCCATGTAAATGCAGTGCAGAGCACCTCGGGGTTCATGTGTCAAGGCAAGCGATCACAGGAAGGAAAGAAGAGCCAGCAGACTTGGCGTCCTATCGATCCAATCAAATGACACCAATTTTGTTATGAACCAGACTAGATGGAGACTAGCGTGCTGGGCCCCATAGAGACAACAATGAGCAAGACGGTCCCTTGAACGGACTCAAGATTTTAGGGGAAGAGGTGATAGGAGACACACAGAAGTATAATTCAAGGTGGAATTTTTTGACATAATTATGAGTACAATCTCACTTAATCCATAAAATTTGAAATAACTGCAATCTTCCGTCCCCCAGATTTGAAAGCTTGTCATAAATCACCTTAATTGAAGGTTGATGGCCAAGCAAACTAATCATTGTCTCTATGTTAGTATTGCATAGTATCACTGTTTTTTAACCAGGCCACAGGAACACCTGCTACCCCTTGGCAGAATTCCTCTTGAGTTTGACATTAGATTAACTCTCAAAGGCATTACCGCTGCTTTTGTGGCAGAGCCGGGGCTAGAACTTACAGCAGCATTGGTCCCTGCATAGAGCTCTTTTTTCAAATGTTCTAAAGGAATTGCTTGGACTTTAAAAGCTATTCCTTAGGTTTCCCTCAAGCATTCTGTGGCCAAAAGAGTCAGTTGGAATTTGGGGAAATTAAAAAATATATGTAGGTGGAAATGGCAAAGAAAACCCAGTGGTTTCAACAAAATGGCGTCAGGTTTTCTGTCCTCGTCTACACCTCACTGTGACCAAGAGTGAAGGAAAAGTTCTGTTGCTTTAGCCTCGTGGCAGATCTTACTTCACTTGCACGTCAAACTGATGAGGAAATATAAGGTTTCTCTCCCTCCTGACTCCGATGAAACGAACCCTGTGTAAATTTCAGTTGACTAGTGGAACTAGTTCCAGTGGATTGAATTTAGCTCCTTCCTTCTTCCTGGGCATGTATCCTGCAGGTTTTAAAGTTACTGACGAGTAACAAACAGTCCACCACAACCAAAGACAAATTCTCCTTCGTAACCCCCCTTAGTCACTTCTCTTCAGCATTTACTTATTTCTCACTTTTGTCCATTATGGACAAAGGGGGGTTCTCCCCCTTCGGGTACTTTGAATGAACGTAAAGTCATTGGTCTTTGAATTTCATCAAGAAGGACAGAGTTCCAAGGCCAGCACAGTGGCCCCAGAGCAACTCAATAGTGGAAAGAGGTATTTCAGACCAGGAGCATAGTCCCCGGCCAGATTCTAAGTTGGTTTTCACATTTATAATACCACTGTAGAATTCACATTGTCAAAATAGTCGTGAAATCTCGGTGAAATACCCTCTTGCGATTAGCTCAGACATATTACTTTAAGAATGTATTGCTTGGACTTGTCTCCAAAATCCCACCTCTGAATTTCTCCCATCCAAGTACTAACCAGGCCCGACCCTGCTTAGCTTCCGAGATCAGACGAGATCGGGCGCGTTCAGGGTGGTATGGCCGTAGACTCCACCTCTGAATTTCTAAATGGAGATTTCAGATTTCCTCCTTTGCCACCACCAGCCAGGATTCAAAGGGAGCACTTCCCTGCCCCTCCCTTGTAGGGTCAAGGCTGCAAAAGACACCCGTGTTCTCTGTTTTTCTCATGGCTTTAGGACAGAACCAACCTCCTTCCCTGTCGACCTGTGGGGCTTGGATCTGTTCACCATTTCTCGTGCAGATTTTCTTCACTACAGTTCTTTCCTTTGGGCATCCCTCTCCTGGGTGGGATCTAAAACAGCACCACTTTATTCCAACCCCTTGGGAAGCCTCAGTGCCGAAGGACGATGAGCTCTGTGGAGTAGGTGCAATGACCGATCACAGCAATTCAGTGGCATTTTGACCGTCTGCTGTGAGGAAGGCCCTGGGGAATGCACAGGAGTCAGACGTGAGTTCGGTTTCAGATGCGTACCTTCTGGAAGGGGCCCCAGATCTCCCCTGCTTGATTGTACCGAGCAGCGATATCGGACAACATCACACCACTGCATGGGACTGAGTCTCTGAGGGGACCCAAGGAAGGAGCTACTTCCTCTTTCCCTCTCCCTCGCTAGTAAAGTGGGGCTAATCTGTAAAAACCCAGGGGAGAGAGAGAGAGAGAGGAGGAAACAGGTAGCTTATGGCCCTGGAATATGAGAACAAGAGAAGTGCAGTCGACCGGGGGCCCCAGAGAGGCTGCGGCGTCTCCACGGAAACTTCCAGAAAGCCGCCGCGGCCCAGACTGGACCGTCTGGGCAGCTTGCGTCCATGATGTGGTCAGTGTAAATGAATTGAAAGCTACGATGAGCTGTCTGTGAACGGTGCCACCTTATTTGTTTTGCAGACTAATCCCAGCCACAGCAAAGCCTTGGTAAATCCCCGAGCTCTCTTTGGTACCGCTCCTGAATAGCAGCAAGAATGACTGGGCACACCCCTCCACCCACACCACATGCAGCTTCACGATAGTTCCGAGAAGTCGACTATGCAAAGTCTTCCCTCCTCTTCTCTGTGCCTCCATCTGACTTGGCTTCCTCTTCCAGCACCCTGGCGCACAACTCCTGGCTGTTTGAGCAGCACACGGCACGAGGGTTTTAATCTGTCTGCCTCCTCCCTCCCTGTCTAACCTCTCAAGTTCAGAGACAGGCCAGGGCACTCTGGATTTCCATGGCGAGCCCGTGTTGGGGGGGGGCAGAGTCCTCGATGTTCTTTCCCCTCCTCCTGTCTTCGGGTTCCTCATTCCCTAGAAACCGGAAGACAGCAATGACACGCAGACTTTGGACTCTTCTAGAAATCCCAGAGTATCCACGTCTGTTGCACGAATCTCTCCCAAGTATACAGCCAGGTCTGAAAGGCAACAAAGCTAAGTTTTTCGGACTCCTGGG
Organism: Ailurus styani; assembly: GCA_002007465.1. Lineage (NCBI taxonomy): Eukaryota > Metazoa > Chordata > Mammalia > Carnivora > Ailuridae > Ailurus > Ailurus styani. Next base: position 3,725,984 of record LNAC01000109.1, read on the forward strand.
GTTGTCCTTTGGGCTCTTAGTAAGCAGTTTATCGACAGCCTGAGAGAAAATGTCATTTCCCAAAGCATCGTCAGTTAGGCAGAGAACGTACCTCATCTGCTCAGAAGAGAACCGTTCACCATCTAGTTTGTCTTTCAAGTGAGACAAACAGAAGACCAACATTACTAAGCCCGCTTTACAAGTGGGAGACTCTCACACACGTTTGAGGACACAAAGCAAGGACAGAGCCAAGATAGGTATTCCCACATTTTTTGTCGCCGCCCAAGACGACTTTCCCTGTACTCCAAGCTGCCACGGGTCCTAAAAGAACCCCACATTCATGAATTATGAATGCATGTATCTGTGTTTGATTAATTAATGGCATTTAACTGGACAGCCCGTGCTTTTTGGTGAGATCGCCATCACGAAGGCACACTATTCCAATCCTAGGCAGCCACAAGGAAAAGGGCCTGTTTCATTCGCCTTATCAGCCTTTCTCTGGGTACCCAGACCTCTTTCCTTCAGCCCTTTGAGATCCTGAAACTCAGGCCTAGAGATTCGTGTCTCTCTTTTGGAACTCCCACGTTCCGAAGGACCCTAGATCAGGACGCACTGACTTGGCGGGCTCCAGACCGTGGTTCTCAAACTTGGGCATCAGGATCAGCAAGGAGGCCATGTTCCCACAAAAATCCCCAGGACCCACCCCCGAGGGTCCGGTTGTGGAGGTCTGGGTAGGGTCCGAGCATCGGCATTTCTAACAAGCTTCCAGGTGAGGCTGAAGACACCGGTCTGGGGGCCACGTGTTGAGAACCACTATTCTAGATGCTGCCCCAGGGCACTAGCCCTGTGATTCTGCGTTTCCGTCCTTATCTGGGATCCTGGAGGTGCCGGGTTCTGTCCTGACAGCCTGGGAGGCAGCGAGCCCGGGCGAGCAGGCAGGCACAGCCCTGCCTTTGTTGCCAGAGCCGCCACCGGCAGCAGGTTCCCTGACCCGCTTCTGCGGGACAGTCGGCCCGTCCCCTTCACTGATGCCCCAGTGGCCCTGGGGCCCGTGTGCTCCTTCTCCCGGGCTCCTGCCGGAGGCACGAGGTTAGGGTCCAGAGCAGAGGACTGCAGGAGGCCTGTTCTTTCTTTGGGATCTTTTTCTGAGCTTTCGTAAGCAAATGTTTATGCACACAGCTGACCCAAATTAGCTGGAGCTGCGGGACCGAAATAGGCCTAGGCCGTAACTAAACGCTGAGGCCACAACACGAATTCCCTTGTGAGAAGTGATTAATCTTCCTCCGGGGGGAGCGAGTTAGATGTGTGGCTGACTGAATGTACAACCATATTTTAATTTGAAATCACATTGACTTATTTTTTTTTCAATTTAGAAATCCAAATTCCTTTTCCATCTTAAATGTCAACGTCCCCCAAAAAACAAAATCTTGCCATTTGATACTCCCAAGGCTGGCAGCAAGAGGTCCTTTGTGTACTTTCCAAAAAGCCAACTTGGAGGGTGCATTATGGCTTTTGCTGGCCCTCAGGGGAGCTGGCTAAAACCCACATTCTCTGGAGTCATGGAAAAAGCAAATGTCAGTCATAGAGCCATGGCAAGATAGTTCTCCGTGGGGTGACCCCAAGCCGGCACCCCGTATGACATCCCTTAAGCCCCGAGGAGACTAGCGTGTTGTAAAATGCAGTGCGTGGACCTCTGTGGCTTTCTTCCCAAGTCCTTGCCAAATGGACATAGCGTCTCCCATTGTGTCTCTGTGATGGAAGGTTCCAGAAGACCTTCGTGCTCCTGGCATCAGAGACCTGGACTGTGCGAATCATTTCACAAGTTATTGACACCAAGAAGTGATGAATTACAAGGCTCCAAGGCTAAGATACAGGAAATGCACTGCTGCTTCGAACAATTAATAAGTTCTGCTAATAGGAACTGAAGAGCTTCCGGGGGCAAGAGAACCAGATAAATTCCTCCTAATTCCTAAGCCCAGTTAAAGCCTATTGAGTTCGGAATGTAAGTGATATTGCAGGAGAGATTCACACTGCTCCCGTAGGGCCGCCGCTTAAGGAAAAGGATGCGTGCTTGCTTTTTGACCGCTTAATACGGCCACACAAAAATCATTTCCTTTCTGGAGAATATAAGTGATAAGGCCAAGAGCAATATGGAAGCCCGAATGAGATGACACCAGACTGTAGGACAGAGGTGAAGACCTCTCCGTTCAGATCGTACAGACTCACCAGGGCCCCCTGCACCTCAGGCACATCTGTAGGCTCTGATTGCCTGGGGATACGGGAGTTGCTCTCAGAGCACCTTCAGTATAAACTGCAACCGTGGTCAAATGCGGGAAAAGATGAGCCTCCTTCCAAGGAATGGTGGCCAGACCTGGATCAGAGAAAATGCTCAAGCAGTGCCTTAGAACCGCACGTTTCTCCAGATGATTTTCCAGAGCTACTGAGGGGGGAATGAATGGAGGGTATGGGCGAGGGGGCATTGGAAATGTCAGATTTTGCAGAGGAGCCCATTTTAAGAATGCAAGCAGCAAAGAGAAACATGTTCGATCAATGGGAAATGTGATATTCAAGCAGCACGTTCCGTTATTTTTTCTGTAAGAAGGGAAGCCCCTTAATCTCTGCTCAAGTGAGGAAGAGGATAGGCAGCCAGCTGGGACTATTTGGCATGTTCCTTTGGTTGACACAGTTCCTTGGATCAACACCCCTTTGGTCCCCTGGGGCAGGAACACTGAGAGGGAGCACTCCTTAGTGGCTTCCCAAGCTGTCCCCTCCATAGAGAATACGGTGGTCGACCAGCTGCTCGGACTGTAATGCCATTCGCTTAACCTCCAGCAAGCTCTCCTGAAATCTGTGCTCAAATTTAGAATTTACCTTAAAGACTGAACAGGACTCACACACTCACACAGGCACAGCTCCAAGTGGCCGATCTGGCCAGAAACCCGATATTGTAAGCTGGGCCAAACCTTGGAGGAGTATTCCATGGCCCACCGCTTACAGGTGGACATCTACTGGAGCAATGTAAGAACCTGGATCCTGTAGTTCATTAGCTTGCCCAGACGGGCAATTCAGAAAAGTATTCAGTGTGGTTTTGTGAGCTCTCACCAACCTCGTCACTTAGAACGCAGAGTTGATTGCCTGTGGCTCTGGATTGACTGTTTTGGGGGCTCGGGAAAGCTCCTAAGAGATGCGGAATGTTGCCCAATGATGTTCTGGTTCTCTGCTAAGTCAGAAGAGGTTCCCTGGTGCGGGGAGCAGGAGGAAGAGGGGAGGATGGAGGTGGCATTGGTCCAGGCTGCTGTGTGCTCTGGATGACCCGTACCCGTGTCTTCCAGTTGCTCATGTTTTGAACAGCACGCCTTGGAAGAAGTGAAGTTGTCAGAGGACCTAGGCTCTTAGCCCTAACTATGTGACCCTGGGCAAGTCAGCCGATTGCTGTGGACTCAGTTTCCCCATTCTGTTCAGGGCGGGAGCTCATTTCACCACCTCCAGGGCCCCTTCCAGCCCTCAGAGTCTGATTCTGTGTTTCTCACCCAGCACCCTTAGCTGCACGTTCCTGTCCGACCCGTCACGGACCTTATCCCCAGTTCAGTCCCTTCCTGCAGGCTGGGACGCCCCTCCGGTGGCCGCAGCCTCCACCCAGACTTCTGCGCTCAGGGGCAGGGCAAAGTGGGAGAGGGCGTTAGGCACCCCTTCTGCCCCTCTGCCTCACTCTGGATCTGTGTCCAGCCTCCCGTGCCTCCCCCAGGATCTCGGAATGCCCTGTCTCCACCACCTGTCTCCCTGTCACACGTCTGCCTCTGCCGCTTCTCGTTTTCGGCCTCAGTTCCACCCCCCTGTATATCCTCTGGCTTCCGGGAAGCTGGTGGCCCCCCGGGCCTCTCCTCTTGGATTGCTTGTGGCCTAATAAAGGCGCTCACGTCCATCCTCTGCACAGCTCAGCCAGCACGCCAGCATACCGCGTCTTTGCCGCTCAGTGCCCCGAGCCTGCCTCTGCTCACGTCCCTGTCTTTCCGTTGCAGCACTGAAAAATCCAACTGAATTCCATGAGCAAAGAAAACATTTGGATAGTGACAAGGTAAAAATTTTTTTTTTTCAAACTGCCCTCTTTCTGAACTTGGACTCCAGGGTATGGATCTCTGAGTGCTCAGCTTTGACTAAAGCAGGTGGAATTTCTACCAAAAACTTGATACATGGGCTCTCCCCCAGACCCCCACCACACCATAAGGAATCTTACTCCTACGAACCAAAAACTGGAGAAAGGTGGTTGACCATGTTTCGCTTTGAAACTATTTTTTAACTTAAGGAAATGTCCCCAGTCTTTCTGATGTTGGGAAGATCGTGGCAAGGATGCTGAAGTCAAAAAGGCTTCGAAAAGCCTTCCAGCCCTTTCTTACAATCAGATTTTTAAAAAATCCAATGTATACTAAGGTAGGGTCTGTGAATACAGAGCTGATTGTCAGGTCCCTAAAGGCAAAAGGCTTTAGGTTTATTTCTCTTTCTGTTTTTGTTTGTTTGTTTAACTCTTTGGGCCTGGGGGGACGGGAATTGGCATATATTCTGTACCTTCATAGTAGATCTCTGCAAACTGAACTTATCAATAATATAATAAATACTATTTAGCCCGCCTCGGCCCTGTATGAGATGGAGATGCAAAGGAGGTGCCTTTTTCCTGGGATTTCTCTGTCTACGAGTTCTAACCTGGCAGCCGTATTGTGGGAGGAGAAAGTTGCTGAGCTCTGTACCTCTTCACGGTCCCTCCTGAGAGGCTGTGGTCCCTCCTACCTGGATAATAACCGTCTCTATCAGAACGGGAGCGATCTCCAGGCCCCTCTCAGGAGTCACCTAGGAGATCCAGTAGACTGGCATCAAAACCCAGAACTAGAAACCAGGGCCTGAGATCCGGCTGTGGCCCTGCCAAGCCCCCATCCGTCCCCACAGACGGTTCCACCTTCGAGAAGACGGTGGGACTCGGTCAATCATCTCCATGTGTCCTTCCCACTCACGGGGCTCCTGAATTTACATTTTCTCAGGTCCTAAGAAGGCAGGTGAATCCTTGGAAGAGGACGTAGGCTGTCATGTTCTCCTAGACAGGACTCAGGTTACCTTTTGTCTCTAACCATAGTTAGTTTTGTGGCTGTTGGAAGAGTCCGAGGGATGGAATTGACTAGAATTCAAGCAACTCAGTATCATCAGAGCTTTATTAATATTTTATTAGTACGTCCCTGCCTGGCCTTTAGCGCTCAGCCCTGATGGGGACCCAAACATCTTCCTTCTTTCCTGAATTTTTCCATCCTAAAATTACCGGAGAGGCTTTTGCAAGCCTTCCTGCATCAAAATGTAGGAGACCAGAGAGGTTTGCGGGCTCTGTTTGTCAAAACAAGGACTGTTGTCCCCTTTGAGAGGAATCGAGGCTCTTTTAAAGTCAAACGAAGCCGTTCCACCGTGTGTGTCACTAGCAGAACGTGCTCTGTGTTTACACCCGCAGACTGAAGACGCCCTGAAGCACAAGGTCAGAAACAGGCCCGACCGCGCGGACGTGGTTACTATGCACATACTCCAAGGTGAGACCACACCCAGGCGTGACCCAGGGTACCTGCCAGCAGTGGGCATGTGCCGGGCTTTGGGGTTTTTTTTTCCCTCTCTGTGTCCTCTTTTTTTTTTTTTTTTTTTAAGATTTTATTTATTTATTTGACACAGAGAGAGAGTTTACGAGTAGGCAGAGAGGCAGGCAGAGAGAGAGGAGGAAGCAGGCTCCCTGCTGAGCAAGGAGCCCGATGTGGGCCTCGATCCCAGGACCCTGAGATCATGACCTGAGCCGAAGGCAGAGGCTTTAACCCACTGAGCCACCCAGGCACCCTCTCTGTGTCCTCTTAACGAACGTCCCCTCCCATTCCGGAGGGGCCCTCTGAGTCACGCTAGGGCCACGGAGACGGCCAAAGCCGGAAGATGGAGGTCGGGTTCCCACGTCAGCTGTGCTACTGCCCAGGCCTCCCGGGTGCCTCTGTCCCCCCGCCACGTGCCAGGTTCCCCTGTGTGTCCGTCCTCCAGCCGGTAACGAACCTCTGGTGCGCTAAGGGAAATAATCAGACATTCAAAAATGTACATACAGCGGTGTCTACAGAGGGGTTATTTTTGATGTTGAAACATGGAAAACAGTGAAATGTCCCAACACCGGGGGACCGGCTGAATTCTTGACACCTTGTCTGTACGGTGGAATACCTCAAAGCCACCGCAAATGAGGCTTTGAAAGGAAGAGGGTATCACGAGAGAAGGACGTTTAGTGTAAAGACCAGAAAACAGAGCCGTATTTACGGTCAGATGCAGGGATGAACAAACATATACATAAACAGTATAGTCTGATTCTGTGATAAAAAAAAAAAAAAGGCATAGCCCAGGGGCCACCCACCAGGCCAGCTCAGTGGGTGGAACGTGCGACTCTTGATCTCAGGGTTGTGGATTTGAGCCCCACGTTGGGTGTAGAGATGACTTAAAAACATCTTGAAATAAATAAAACAAACAAACAAACAAATAGCCCTAACAGTAAACCTAAATAGTTAAGAAAGACACCCAGCTGTTACAAACAGTTGACTCAAAGTGGGGAAGTTTCTTAATGCTTTCATTGCCTTTTGTATACTCTTTTAGCATTTCTCATCCTTAGGAGGAATGAGTATGTAAAAATATTACAATCAAAACAGCATGAGAGGGGCGCCTGGGTGGCTCAGTCCGTTAAGCACTGGACTCTTGATCTCAGCTCTGGTCTTGATCTCGGGTCGTGAGTTCGAGCCCCGTGTGGGCTCTGCACTGTGCATGGCGCCTACTTAAAAAACAAAAAAACAAACAAACAAAAATACCGTGAGAAATGTTATTTGTTACACATCACAGTCTTTAATTAAAATGGGCTGTGAACTCCCATGGCCTCCTGTTCAAGTGCATGACTCTGGTGGTTCCCATGGGATCCTCTCTTTTCCCCAAAAGAAACTGGGAATTCGTGCCCTCAGGCACCAAGGATCTGCTGGTTACAAAATGACCCTCTTTGCAAAGGTTCGAGGTCTAGTTTTGGAAGCAGTGGCATGAGCCCAGGGGCCATGGCTGTGAGAGCTAGAGGCCGTCACAGCAAAAAGGGCAAGTAAGAACAGGCTTTGTGCTGGCACCAAAGAGTGGGCTGCCGGGCTGGTGGTGGGAAGAAGGTAGGAAGCCCACCAGGCGGGGAAACTAAGTGAAGGTACAAAGGTGAACCTGGTAAGACGTGAGGGACAGAAGGGGAAGGGCCAGGGTCGCTGGAGTGGTCCTTTGGGGATGGAGAATCTCCGTTCGTGGCACAGCCAGAGTGATAGAGGAGCCTCGTGCAGGGAGTTTCGAGGGAGAAGTGTTTTCTCAAGGTTAAATGATGCACAGGACAAGTGAGAAAGATCCCTGAGCCAGGGGACCCAGCGAGAAGCCCTTGCCATGACCCGAGGGGACGTTACGGGAGGTTCTGGGAGGACTTAGTCTCAGCACACCTATTGTTTGGTCCGAAGTGCTCATGTTTTGTCCACCCCTTGTCAGGTGTGTTCCAGATACAGCTTTTAGACAAGACCTGACCTGTTGCAACCATACCACAGCCCTAGACTGCTCCCATATGGAGATTTCTAGATCAGCTGCAAGACACAAGGTCTGGGTTAGCGGATTGATAAGTATAGAATGATGGGGCTGGGAGACTGGTGTGTAAATAGCTCCTCTTTTAAAACTGCAGAGTTGAGAGTAAAGCTACAAACGTTGATGGAATCCTAACAGATCTGTCTTAACAGCAACAACTGGTCGACCAGACTCTCCTTTAAGTTCCTACACAGAAATAAGTCGGGGAGTAATCAGGAGAGGAATATACAGGCGATTCAGGACTTGATAGAGACCTTTATCACCATCCAGATAATGAGAAACCACCCATCGGATGAACTCAATTTTACAAATCCCCGTGTTTAATTAAGTAACTGTTTCAAAGGGATTTTTTAAAATTTTACAGTGCACCTTGACATTGGTGTCAGTTAGTATCATGACATCACCAAACCTTAAGGAGTGATATTACTGCAAGTAATTATAATAATAGATGGTATCTGCTGCAGACTCAGTCCATGCCAGGCAATGGAGAGACAGGATGTTCATCCCTGCGGTGCAGCTTAGGGTCAGCGGGCAATGCACACCCCGTGGACGGCCTATCCACAGAATTGCCAAATTGCACATATTTATTTTTCAAGAATCGGTGCAAAGCACGTTTCTCTAACTCTTCTGTGCCTCTCGATTTGCCTTTATTTGGAAGTGTCTGGTCTTTGCTGCTAATCCATGTGAAATGACCGTGAACACCCCGAAACATTATTAGGGTGGTAGAGCACGACCCGACACAACGGGATGCATAGAAAAGCCAAAAAGCAAGAGCGAACCCAAAGCTGACATCAGAAGGGTAGGACTGATTCTTCCGGTTTCAACCCCTCAGCCTCCACTGCAGAGAGATCCATCCCAACTGCTCAGATGAAGCTGAAAAGAGCCCGTCTTGCGGATGATCTCAATGAAAAGATCGCCCTGCGGCCGGGGCCACTGGAGCTGGTGGAGAAGAACATACTCCCCGTGGATTCTGCTGTGAAGGAGGCCATAAAAGGTAGTTAGAACCCACAACGTGCTTCCCTCTGTGCTCTGAGATCCGAGGGCAGCCAAGGCTCTGGGGTGTCCGGGGTCCTGGGGGGCGGGGCCTCTCAGGGGTCCTGCCCTGGTCACTGTCCCAGAGTCCTCTCCATTACCAGAGATCACGGATTCAGGCAATCTTTTGTTTCCCTTAGTAAGGTTTTGATTTTTTTTTTTAAAGCAAAGCCATATTAATTATTGCTGACATACAGGAAATGTATTAATTTTGCACATTAATTTTTTTAACTTTGAAGAGTTTCTTAATCATTTTGATAGTTTCTCAGTTTATCTTCAATTGCCTAGGTACACCGTCATGTCTCCTACAAATAATGAAAATTTGTCTCCCCCTTTGTTTTTTTCTGCCTCGGTGCACTGCCTGGTACTTGAAAAGTAACACCAAGGTTTCACTAATGTATTATATAATTAGCATCATCTAAAAAATCATATATAGTATATTCATAACATATAAATTATATATAATTTTCATGTTTTATTTACGAATTATGTATTTGTGAATTATATGAATTTTATATAAATTACAAAGTATACAATATATTATGCAAACTTAAGGTATACTTTATTACATATAAAATATACATAGATGTATATCATATATAAATTTATATATATGAATTATATAAAGCACATTTTTGTCATTCATACTGCATAATGAGCAATGCGATTTAATAATTATTAATGTATTACATAGTGGAAAATTATCTTTATTTGTTCATCGCCAGGGATTCGATCAGTATTTTATTATTATATATATGTTATGTTTTTGCCATGTTGATAACATTTATTTTTCTGTTTGTGTCTGTCACAAATGGGGATTTCTTCTCATTCATCTCTATATATAATACTAGTTTTGATATGTAGATAGGTATTCTAAGAAAGTATTTCTCTGTCCTGTCCTACGAAGAGTACTGTATAAGATGGGTGCTGAATTCTTAAATGCTTCCAACATGCACAGAAATATGATTGCACGAGCTTTCTTCTTTGGCCTAGGAATATGGCATTGTTCTCTTTTCTAATCACCTTGCGTTTCTGGAAAAAAATCCTACATAGAATTTTTTTCTAGAAATATCTGATATTTTATTCAAGATTTGTATCTGTTTTATTATTAGTTAGGATAATAGTAGCTGCTAAACTAACCACAAAATTTCAGCAGCTTGGGCACCTGGGTGGCTCAGTGGGTTAAAGCCTCTGCCTTCGGCTCAGGTCATGATCTCAGGGTCCTGGGATCAAGGCCCGCATCGGGCTCTCTGCTCAGTGGGGAGCCTGCTTCCTCCTCTCTCTCTGCCTGCCTCTCTGCCTGCTTGTGATCTCTCTCTGTGTGTCAAATAAATAAATAAAAAATCTTAAAAAAAAAATGTCAGCAGCTTAACAACAGAAGTTTACGTCTTGAGGGATTTTCCTCAGTGGCAGATTTTACATTTTTTCTTTAGTCTGCCCACTCCCCTGCCCACGCCCCTAGAGCAGAACAGCAACCTTTCTTAAAGGGCGAGACAGTAAATAGGGTAAGCGATTCAAACTGTCCGTCACAACTACTCAACTCTGGGGCGCCTGGGTGACTCAGTCGTTAACCATCTGCCTTCGGGTCATGATCCCAGGGTCCTGGGACTGAGCCCTGCATGGGGCTCCCTGCTCTGCGGGGAAAGCCTGCTTTTCCCTCTCCCACTCCCCCTGCTGTTGTTCCCTCTTTCGCTGTCAAATAAAAAAATAAATAATCTCTAAATCAATTAAAAAAAACAAAAACTACTCAGCTCTGCTGCTGCAGTGTGAAAAGGTCCATAGGCAGTAAGTCAGCAAGTGGACATGGCCATGTTCCAATAAAACTTTATTTACAAAAACAGGCCCATAGGCCATAATCTGTCAACCTGTGCCCTAGGGCCCCCCTCATCCTCTGCGTCTAGCCAGTGAGGGGGAGAAAGAATGGAAAGGCCCACCAACCTATTTTAAAAGCCTCCGCCTGGACATAAACACATCACTTCTGCTCATATTCCACTGTGAAAATAGCACATATGGCTGGGGAAGATTTTTTCTGGCTGCATGTTGATTTTCCAGCATCATGCAGGGCTCAATCTCATGACTTGAGCCAAAGTCAAGAGTCGGACGCTCAACCCACTGAGACACCCAGGTGCCCTTAACATTTGCATCTTTTTTCAGAAAAAAATTCTCATTATTCTGCTAAGTTACAAAGTTACTAGCCTAAAGTTGTATAAAGTCTTGGCTTACAGTTCTAAGCCGCTCTCGATCAGGAGTTCTGCTCTGGTTTTCAATGCGGTGTTGTTGATTCATGTGTTTTCTACCTTCCCCCCCTCCCTTTTTCAACACACGTGCTAAAAGTCTTTCTTTTTAGTTGGTTATTATTACAAAGAAGCAGTTAATGAACTTGTTTTGCTGGTCGTTGGTTTCTGGTCTCTACTTGGATTCATTTAATTTTGCTTCTCGTCAGGGTCCTTGAGCTGGAGAACCTCCGTGAGGCGAGGGGAGGGTCAAGAGTGTTCCTCAGCTTCGGGTGCAGTAGGGATGGGAGGAGGCAGAGGGAGGATTAAACAATGAGCCCCCCTTCAGGTGAGGAGTCAGAGGGCATGAGCAGCAGCATGGTCAGCGGAAATGGGTAGAAACCAATAAACATGAGGGCTAGCAAAAAAAAGAAAGAACAGACAGGGCATGAAGCTCCCTGAAGGAACAGTTGCTGTGGGTCCACTGCCCTCATCTTCAGAGCTGGACTTTGTGACTTTGGCCACACAGCCATGCAGGGATTTAATCCCAGATGCCTTAACTGCTGCTCTCTGAAACCCCAGCAACAGCAATAGCAATCTTCTGGGGCCTTTTTTCAAGGTAGATTCGGTTTTTTAATTGTGTAAAGAAGTAGCTGGGCACTGACCGTACGTTAGGGAATTAGTCCAGTTTCTGATCTGCAGGACTTTGCACTTGAGCAAGAAAAGAGAAGGAAAGCCATCATTCCACGTGAGAATTCCTCTGAAGGGACTGGGTAAAAGTCACGAAGATCATTCTGGCTGCAATGTGAAGTGGACTCAAGAGACAGGAAATAGTGCCAGAGTACCGTCTTAGGGGGTCCCTAGAGTCGTCTGAGGAAAGTTGATGGAAGCGTGAATAAGAGTCACGGCTGGGGAGGCTCTGAGAGAGGAAAAGAGGGACTCTGAGAGAGAATCGATTCTGCACGATTAGGCGATGGGTGGAATAGACCAACGGAGACAAAGGGAAGGCAAAAGATAACACCTAGGTTTCTCTCTTGGGCAACTGGGTAAATGGAGGCCGTTTATCAAGATGGGGACCATGAGTAGAAGAAGAGATGTGAGGAGAGATGATGGTTTCTTGTTTCAACTATGGGGTTTGAGGGGCCCACAGAAAATCCAGAGGCAAGGGACTGAGTAAACAAGGGGTTCTATCAAACTAGAATGCGGGGCTCCTGGGGGGCTCGGTGGGTTGACCCTCTGCCTTCAACTCAGGTCATGATCTCAGGGTCCTGGGATCGAGTCCCACATCCGGCTCCCTGCTCGGCGAGGAGCCTGCTTCCTCCTCTCTCTCTGCCTGCTACTCTGCCTACTTGTGATCTCTCTCTCTCTGTCAAATAAATAAATAAAATCTTTAAAAAAAAAAAAACGAGGATGCAGGAGAATATTGATCTAGAACTACAGATTTAGGAGACTTCAGCGTATATGAGCATTTAACCAACGGACTAGGTCAGATTGCCTTTTCATTCATTTATTTCTTCACTTACTATTGATGGAGTATATTCCACGTCAGACACTGTTCTACATGCTTGGGCTATGTCAGTGACTGGAACATTTCCGCTTCCACAGAGCTTGTGTTCTGCTTGGGAGACACGGGCAATAAACAAACATGTAATGAAGGGTATAAATGATGTAAAAATAATAGTAGTGCAGGGTTCAAGGAATCAAGAGTGCCTGCCTGAGGGTCTTTGGGAGGAATGGAGGGTGCATAAAAGCCGAGAGGGCAAGAGGCTCCCAGGCAGTGATCCTGAAGACAGGGGTAGGGGGACGGTGAAGACGAAGGGAACGAGTGTCCACAGAAAGAGGTGGAGGATGTAGTTTGACCAAATCAAGGAAAATCCGGCACGAGTAATGGGGGCTGACCCAGACATCAGCCTCTTAGCAGTAATCTTTCCCTGTGCATAAGGGTTTTTAGGGGCGAGGTGATGGCATCCTATGAAGTGTCATAAAGACAGAGGGAGCTGCTCGCAGACCAGCCTTGGAGACTCCCTTCTGCCTACGGCTTCTTGTGATCAGATCACCTCCCCTCGGGGAAGCAGTGACTGGGGGCAGTGTTTCGCGTGGGTTGTTCTCCTGGCGTCTGTGTATTTCATCCTCCCTCCACGTGCTTTTCCAGATGTGCGTAGATTTTCCAGCTCTGTCTGTAGCTGGGCTTCTGTGTTTCTACCCAGCTCTGAGCAGAACGCGTGGGCATGGTCTTCCTCGGTCTTAGTAAAGACCAAGTGTTCCCCAACCCAAGACTGATCTAGAACTTCTCCCAGTGCACAAAAAGGTTGTTTTTTTTTTTTTAATTTTTTAATTTTTAAAAATTTTTTATTTTTTTAAAGATTTTGTTTATTATGACAGAGACACAGCAAGAGAGGGGACACAAGCAGGGGGAGTGGGAGAGGGAGAAGCAGGCTCTCCGCTGAGCAGGGAACCCGATGTGGGGCTCCATCCCGGGACCCTGGGATCATGACCTGAGCCGAAGGCGGACACGTAACGACTGAGCCACCCAGGTGCCCCCCAAATTTTTTATTTTTTAATTTTAATTCTTACAGAGTTAACATACAGGGTTATGTTAGATTCAAGTGTACAATACAGCAGTTCAGCAATTCTATATATGACTCAGTACTCATCATGATTAGTGTACCCTTAACCCCCTTCATCTCTTTCACCCATCCCCCCACCCACCTCCCCTCTGGTGAACCACCAGTGAGTTCTCTATAGTTACGTGTCTGTTCCTTGGTTTCCCTGCCCCCCCTACTTTGTTCATTTGTTTTATTTCTTAAATTCTACATATGAGTAAGATTATATGGTATTTATCTTTCTCTGACTTATTTCACTTAGTATTATACCTTCTAGCTCCATGCATGTTTTTGCAAATGGCAAGATTCCATTCTTTTTATGGCTGAGTAACTTTCCACTGTATATACACCACGTCTTCTCTATGCCTTCATCTGTTGGTGGACGCTTGGATTGCTTCCGTAATTTGCCTCTTGTACTGCTATGAACATTGGGATGCATATGTCTTTGTGAGTTAGTGTTTTCATATTCTTTGGGTAAATACCCAGTGGTGGAATTACTGGGTCGTATGGTACTTCTATTTTTAAGTTTTTGAAGAACTTCCTTACTGTTTTCCATAATGGCTGTACCAGTTTGCATTCCTACCAACAGCGCATGAAGGTTCCTCTTTCTCTGCTTTCTCACCAACACCTGTTGTTTCTTGTGTTGTTGATTTTAGCCATTCTGACAGGTGTGAGGTGGTATCTCATTGTAGTTTTGATGTGCATTAACCTGATGTTGAGTGCTGTTGAACATCTTTTCATGTGTCTATTGGCCATCTGGATGTCTTATTTGGAAATATGTCTGTTCATGTCTTCTGCCATTTTTAGTTGGATAATCTGGTTGTTTGGTTTTGAGTTGTATAAGTTTTTTATATATTTGGTTACTAACCCTTTATCAGATAATGTCATTTGCAAGTATCTTCTCCCATTCAGTAGGTTATTGGTTCTGTTGACTGTTTCCTTTGCTGTGCAGAAGCTTTATATTTTGATGAAGTCCCAATAGTTTATTTTTGCTTTTGTTTTCCTTGCCTCAGGAGAGACATATTTAGAAAAATGTTGTTATGGCCAATGACAGAGAAATTACTGCTTGAGCTCTATTCTGGGATTTTTATGCTTTCAGGTCTCAGCTTTAGGTCCTTAATCTATTTTGAGTTTAAATTTTTGTGTATGGCGTACGAAGGTCGTTTCATTCTTTTGCATGTAGCTGTCCAGGTTTTCCCGACTCCGTTTGTTGAAGAGACCGTCTTTGTCTTTTTCCCATCGCATATTCTCGCCTCCTTTGTCAAAGTTTAATTAACCATATAAGTGTGGGTTTATTTCTGGGCTTTCTATTGAGTTCATTTGAGCTATGTGTCTGTTTTTATACCAGCACCACACTGCTTTGATTACTACAGCTTTGTAGTATATGAAATCTGGGATTGTGACACCTCCAGTTTTGTTCCTTTTCAAGATTGTTTTGGCTTTCTGATTTGACTTCCATAGGAGGCAGCTTGGGCTTCCTCCCAGGAAGAAGTATTACAGGGGAGTATGCACCTAATTCCTTGTTTCCCCTTCTTGGAAAGCCACTCAAGGGGTCTGAGCAACCACTTCCAACATGGGGGGTGGAGGGGTCCCCCATCCCAACAAGCAGTGTGTAGGACACCAGCTGGGCATCCTACAGTTCAACTCAATTTTGACACCACCTACCCGGAACAGCATCAGATCTCAGGGGTAAAGGGCTCAGTCCTGCAAGATCCCCCTCCTCTCCAGACACCAGTCACAAACACTTGTCCCCTTGCTTCTTATCAACCCACTACAGACCAGACCTTCCCACGATGCCCTCCTTGAGCTCAACTGGTTTGCTAGAGCCGCTCACAGAATTCAGGAAACCCATTTACGTACTGGATTACCAGTTTATTATAAAAGGATGTAGCTCGGTAACAGTCAGATGGAAGAGATGCAGGGGACCAGCCTCGTACCCCAAATCTCCGCATGGTCATCAATCCAGAACCTCTCCGTTCCCATCCCTTTGGGTTTTTGATGGACTTCATCACAGAGTCATAATTGATGAGAACGTTGGCCGCTGGTGAATGATGAGTCTCCAGCCCACCTCTCCTCTCCCTGGGGGCCAGAGGGTGGGACTGAAAGTTCTTCCAGCCCCAGCCCCATCCTTAGGTGAGGTCCAAAAGCCACCTCATTCACATAACAAATGACACTCTTGTGGCTCTCATCACTTAGAAAATCCCAAGGGTTCTCAGAGCTCTGTGCCAGCAAGGGGGACAAAGTCCAAAAATATATTTATTAGAAATCACTATATGGCAACCCCTAACCGCCCCAGGCTCTCAGGACAAAACACTGAAATACTGAAACAAAACACCATGTCTGGTGTTACAGGGGAGTGAGGATTTAGGAGAACAGAAATTTCTCCTAAACAGAAGTTCAACGTGACCCCTTTAAGCTGCTGAGTAGGGTCGTTATTACTTAAAGATCCTTCAGTTGGAGACCCCTGGGAGCTGTCTCCTAGTTTGCTCATTCTCTCGCTGGCCGTCTGAGTCTTTTCTTCACTTGACAAGAGGAGCATCCCTGGAAGCTTCCATGGAAGCTATTGTCCAGAGGTCTGGCTGCTGCTCGAGTGAAACAGAACCCCTGTTGGCTTTCCTGGTTTTTCCCAAACAGTGGGAGGATGCTGGTTCTCAGCTCTAACAGACAAACCCGTCCTTCCGAAAGTGTCCTCACCTTTGCCTTGGTCTGGCCCTGGTGGCCCGCGGAATGTCCAAGTCAGCGACTCCGCTCCTTTTTTTAAAAAAATTAAACGTGTGACTCAGAATATATAATCTAGCTATCAAAGATAAATTCGTTCTTTGTGTCAATATAACCTTTTAACATAAGGAGCAGTATTTCTAGTCCATGAGGGCTCGTCTGGAGGACATCCTTTTCCAGCTGTCACTTACATTTCCAAAAGATCCTACGCTCTCCTTTGCTCACTCGCGTTCCCCCCCACCCAGGTGCAGACTTCACAGCAAAACAAAACAATCCCTATTTACTGAGAATCCCATCGTTTTTCAGAGACGCTGGAAGTCCTGATGCTGTGATCATTTATTTGAAGGCAAATAGACAATAGTCACGGCCCTAAGCCAGATGGTAGAGTCATTTGCTTTGTCATTAAAAAAAAAAAAAAAAAAAGGTTTGCTTTGGCATAACTTTCTCATGGACAGAATTTATCATTCCAGAAGGAGGAATCGGTTCAAAAGTGCATATGATCCTGGGGAAAGAGGCCCAATGAGGCACACATGATGAACACTTTCCTGTGCTGGGGGCCTGTACTGCCCATCGAAGCGGTCACTGGCCTCCCCGAGAAGCCGGTGGCCGGGGAGGAAGCCGGTGGCCGGGGACAGGTGCCGCACCCGGCGGGGGACCTCGGACAGGGCGGTGTCCTTCAAAGGGGAAGCAAAAGACGGAGCTCAAGTATGTTCACACGCCTGATGACCTTTCCTCCCGAGAATTTTATCTCGAGCTCTAACACAGGTTTAGTCCTTCCGGTTACCTCTTTTTCTCCACTCACGTGGTCCTAGCACCAGGCTTTCGTCTTTGAGGCTGAAGGCACATTGCTAAACAGCCAGAAATCTCAAGAAAAAGGAATCCTCCTTCCTGCAAACATCCACTGATACCATTTCCATAACAAAGGCATCTGATCCCCTTCAAGGGTGGCAGGTTCTGTCTTTGTCGGAAGATAAAATCCATCCTCCAGAGATGGGCTTCCCTGTATTAAAATATCTTTCCACAAGGGCCACATTTATTTTTTTTTAAAGATTTTATTTATTTATTTGACACACAGAGAGAGAGATCACAAGTAGAGAGGCAGGCAGAGAGGCAGGCAGAGAGAGAGGGGGAAGCAGGCTCCCTGCTAAGCAGAGAGCCCGATATGGGCCTCAATCCCAGGACCCTGAGATCATGACCTGAGCCGAAGGCAGAGGCTTTAACCCACTGAGCCACCCAGGCACCCCGCAAGAGCCACATTTAAACCCTAGCCCTTTCCACGGGCATCACCTTGTCCCTTTGGAAATGGATTTTCCTTCAGTCTCTTCCCAGAGGGCATTAAGAGGTGGTCTGCCAGGGATGGAAATAGCTCTCCTGCAGGGCACAGAGCAATCTTGCAAGCAGATAAGCAAGCCAGGTCCCGCTTCGTGGTCTCCTGCAGCAAGGTACCGAGGACTCCAGCGATCTCACTTAATCTCGGAATCTTAAATGTTTATGCAAAGAAAGTACAACTGACTCATTCATCTAATTGCTTCCAAGAGGAACAGGGAAAGCTCAGAGTCACCAGGCCTACATCCCCCAGGGGCCGGTGCCTAGAGCCCGCCCCACGGGTATAGCCGGAGGATGATGTCAGGGCTTCCCAAAGCGGGTCCTTGTCACCGCACCGCCTGACATGTCTACAGGGACAATAGCCAGCACACCATACTCCAGGGCTCCCGGGGAGCCTCCTGCTGGGGGAGATTGGAATGGAGGCCCAGGGTCACAGTACAAAGCCAGCAGACTTGGCTGTGCAGAGGCAGCCCGATAAGGTGACCGCTGTGCCTCTGCATGTGAGCCTGTTCCGAACGCGGAGGGAGAGGGCTTGACAAGCATCCTTTCCGGTGACTCTCCGGTCCCAGGGAGGACAAATCAGGTTTTCCAGCCCTGGAGTTGTGCTGGTCTTTGCAAAGCCGACCTCAGGACCAACAGCCTCCTGGGTGGTCTTGTTTATTTTCGATAATGGCAAACTTGAAACAAGCAGCTCCTCTTAACAAAAGCAATAACCGTCATCACCACGGCTAGGAACGATGGAACTCTTGCCCGTCCAGGGACTGGGCTCAGTGCTTTGCACGCGTTCCGTTATTTGAATTCTCAAAACCTCGAGAAGTCACTGTGGCTATTTTTGTCTTCGAGTTGGGGACACTGAGGCTCTGGGAGGTTCAGTAACTTGCCAGCAGACACCAGCACTGAAGGGGCAAGACCAAGAAACAAACGAGCCGTCCGGAGTCCAGAACTGAAGTTCTTCCTGACCGTGCTGAACAGACACCACATCCATCGTCTCTAAAGGAAGCCACTGCTTTTGGCAACCAGCGCCTCTCTGCTGTTCCATTTCCCTGCCAACAGAGGCTGAGCTGGGGGTGCAGGCGTGGGGGGGTGGGGGGCACACTCCAAGGCACTTGGTCACAAATCCAAGCCACTTGCAGCGCGAGATGGTGGCGATTGGCCCCCACAGCAGGGTCTTTGTGTCTACACAGGAACTACATGGTCCTCAGTGACGTATTCTGACCTGGCACGTGGAGCCTTTTAGAGATCAAACGGGTTCTGTGTGGAGCCTTAGCCTTCACTCCGTTGGCTCATCCAGGTATAAACGACCCCCCTATATGAGGTTTCATGAATGCATAGCTTCTCCATTGACGTGGGCAGAAAAACCTCTTTAAATGACTGCCTGTCCCTTGATCAAAGTAGACTCCTGGAAGCTGTCTCTCCAGGGATTGGCTCCCAAAATAATCCTGCCCCCTGGCGGGGGGAATCTCTTCCTCCCCATCGCCGCTCTGCCGTTCACCACTTCGTTAACTTCCCTCTTGCTCCCCCCGTGAAGCTCAAGCGCGTCCTCTCCCTGTCTGTCGTCCTGGCCGCGGCTGGTGGTCATTACACACTCAACCCGATCCCGCCGCCTCCAAGAGTCTCCTGGGCCTTCTTCCCGTTGCGATCTCCTCCGTCTGTGCAGGACGGCACTACAGCTGGTTCCAGTCCTTGACTGATGTCTCCGACGGTGTCCCATGGAGATCAGCTGTTCCTGGCATCGTATCTGATTTTGCTTCCGCTTCTCTCCTTCTCCTGAAGGGGAAAAGGTGCACGGGGACAAAGTAACCAGGGAGTGCTCTGTCCCGCTCTAGGGCAAGTAGCACAGATGCCTGACTCCTCTATTCCAGATATTCTACTTGGAGACTTTTCCACCTCATCCTAATGCCTCAACCCAAGGTCCCCAGATTGCCAGGTGTCCAAGTGGGAAGGGCAGGCCGAGTAACCGGTAGCAACCAGGGGGCTTCCACAATCCTTCCAACCCTCTTCTGAGACGAGTCCCGGTGAAATCATCATGACCGCCCTCCCCAGAACATTCCGTCTTCTCCGGCCTCACGATCCTGGTGTCCCCATCAGTCCCTTATATTTCAAGACCTCAAGAACGAGATGCTGTGGAATTTGGAGATATCCTTAGTGCCTTGTGTGCAGGAAAAGGAGAGGCATTTTCTCTGCTACCTCCCCCCTTCCATGACCCAGCAGGTGTTCCCTGAAGACCATGCTGCCACATGATGGTTTCCAGGGAGGGTAGTGGGTCCTGCCTTCCCTCCTCGGGTGGCTCTGAGCGTTCTCACTGCCGTCTTAGCACGGTCCCTATATGACTGGGCATTAGACCTTACATGTCCTTATACCCAAAACAGTGACGAGAAAATGGGCCCCTCCTCTGACTCACTGGACCATAATGAGACCCAACAAAGGTTGATGCTTTTTGTTACTACTATGGCAACTAAGTAAATTCCTGATACAAACTATTCTTATCATTTGCTATCACTCCGTTTGACACAAAGTGGGATGTTGCAGATAAGAAACCATCCTCTCTCTTTCTCCCTGTCTGCCTCTTGTAACTTTCCTACTCACATGTTAGAATATTTGGACACCTTTGTGATGTGATGAACTTCCTCTGCTGTGTGGCGTATTTGGGTTGTGACTCTCAGAGTGGGTGAAATGGTGGGGGTCCACGGGCTGGGGGAGTCTCAGTTCCCTGGAGTATCAGATCTCATGGAGAAGCTCTCTACCCAGTTAGACTGGGGGCAGTTGGAAGGGAATACAATAAAGCTTTCAGATGGAGGGTCCTGTCTGGCAGGGAGGACCGGCTACCCCAAGGGGCCAACGCAGTCACATGCAAGGGTCTCTGAGAATGAAAGCGATGTTGGCCCAGAGCTTGTGCCGAGTAGATCCAACGAGATGCTATGATTCCTGGATTTCTGGGGTGGGGGAGCCTTAAAGTCCCCCACCACCCTCCTGAGTCTCCCTGGCCCTTAATAACACACGTAAGCTTTTGAACAGGGACAAACCCTTTAATTCCACCAGCAGAAGTAGGACTTGAAATTTCATTGACAAATAAAGGTTTATTTGTAGAGCCCAGGGTTCCTGTAAGAGAAAGGAAGGGTGTAAGACTGGATTCTTAAAATAGGGGAGCGTTTGAGAGTGCTGAAGCGGGAAAGAGCAACCCCTGATCTCCAATTAAAAAGTTGGCATTTATCAAATACCCAATGAAACCCCTCTCTTATGAAACGAATGGGTTGCTGATAGAAATATCCAAAAAGACTAGAATTCATTTATTTCAGGTATTGGTAAACAAATCTTTTACATTATTCTCTATACTTTTTTCTTATTTCAAATTTCTTATGGTTTAAAAAAAGAACACCTCTGAACATAGAAATAGAAAAATAGAAAGTTTCCAGCGATACAATGGAATCCTGTGTAGCTGTTACCAAACATATATATATATATATTTTAATTGAGGATTATCTTTGCGTGCTCCCAAGAAAGGGACTCTAAATTGTAGCGAGAGTAGAGCAAGTTTCAGAAGGTGCATTTCACCAGTCCTGTCTAAGTGAGATACTCTCTGCCTGTGTGTATGTTTTGTTATATGTATAGAACTAGATGTAGAAGAGGCATCAAATCATCAGCAGGAAGTGGGATGAATATATATGTTAAGCATCTTGATATGGTATGAATGGCTCTGGTAAGTAACTATTACATCTACCATCATAGAAAAGCAATCGTGCGTTTATAAACAGTCCTTGAAGTGGTGGGCCAGCCACGCTGGTCCCCAAGTCCTTCCAACTGGAATTTCCACCTGCCGTGTCCCTTCTGGCTCTTTCCTGCTTTGACACTTGGGTGTCTGGAGGGTCCGTGACACATACCAGCAGTGGTGGTGATGACAAGCCCCAAACCACACTTGTTCCATTTCTTGCCGCTCCTTGCTGCTTTTCCAGTCTCCACCATGAAAGCCCCCTCTCTTATCTGCCCAAAGCAGGAGTCAAAAGTTCTTGTCCGTGTGATTGCAGAATGTCGGGCTGGGAAACGTCCTGATAATACCTAAATTCCTTTAGAAGAGCGGAGCCTGGGATCGGGTCAGAAGCATTTCTGGGGCCTGAGCACATTTTGTACCGAGCAGCTGGATGATAAACCAGATACAGTCTGGCAAGGTTAAAACACGAGACACAAAACAGGAAACACAAACCATAAGGGACCTATAAGGGTGTCATTGTAGCCCCACCTGATTGGAGAGCCCCTTCCCCCAAGCCGATGAGCCCAGTCCCCTTCAAAGGCCACACAGGCTGCTGAGGGAAGAATTTCTGCCTTTCCAGGTAGAGACTTTCCAAAACAGACACAGAGATAGGAGGAATACGAAGGAAATCCTAATAATAACAGCAACAAGAACAGTAATAATAATCATAATCATGCTGCGGTTTCCGGGACATATTTGTGGCTTTTATGAACAGTCACGCGCTTGTGACACTGGTGACAAGAGCTAACTCTGACACGTACGAATCGAGGCTCAGTAGCGGGTCTGGCTTATCCCAAAGAGCGAAGTTTGCGAAACATTTTGTGCTGTGCGGCTTTGTATTTGACCGTGATGCTAGGGGCACCTTGTGGTCTCAGCTCCACGTCTTGGCCTAGAACCCGAGGGAGACGGCCCTCCTCCCCCTGCCGTCTCCTTTGGCCTCGTTCTGTATCCAGTGGCCCCTTTCTTTCCTTCATCTTCCCTGTCTGTGTTTCAGAAAGATAACAGGTCTCACACTGAAAATGGGCGGGAACAGATGAACCTGAAGATAAACTTGAACAAGGGATGGGAGACCTTTAATACGCCCTGCATTCTTCCCTGCCGGACGTCTCCCTTTCATAAACACGAGTTCCCATTCGGAGTAAATGGAGGAGACGCCGCATGAAGTTAAAACCTGTCTGCGCTCTTCCCTTGCAGTAGAAACAGATCGAAGGAGATAGATGTGTGTCCTCCTGGGAGGGGGGACACAGCGAAGCTGTTCCAGAAAGCCCTTTGGTGTGCCTCGGCCACTGACCCCGTTCTTGGATTTTACCCCATCAGGTAACCAGGTGAGTTTCTCCAAATCGGCAGATGCATTTGCCTTTGAAGAGGACAGCAGCAGTGACGGGCTTTCCCCAGACCAGGCTCGGAGCGAAGACCCCCAGGGCTCAGCGGGATCCCCTGCGGACACTAAAGCCTCAGAGACCCCACTGGCAGGCCCTCTGGGGCCAGTCCAGGTAAACAAATCCCTCCTCCGCCTGTCGTGTTTTCACGGGCTTCAAAGCACACCACCACCTTTGGTGTTGCGTAGAGACCCCAGAGATGTCTCTCGATGGCACTTGAACTTCGTGCCTCTTCTGCCCCCGTCCAGTCCAGGGATCTGTGTGCGGTGGCCAAAACCGCTAGAAAACCCTGAAGGAGAATCCTCAGGACTGTAACCCTTTGACTCCCTCTTTAAGCATCCATACTGCCAAGGGGATGCCTTTTATCTGTCAAATTTATGGACACTGAAAAGAGACTCCGTGAGATCAGATGAGTCAGGGATGACCTCCTGGGTAGAATGTGCCAGAGCAGGACCGACTTGAAAGCCCACAGGCTTTCCATGCAGGGAGGAATCTCTGCAGGGTCCCGGGGGAGGGCGGAGCAGGAAGGGCTGATTGGCTCCATAGCACGGAGCCCCGAGATGGTTCTATCCCTACAGACTTCTACCTGCCAAACCACTGCCAAGTGCACATCCAGCCCAGCCCGAGAACAGCTTGATGGGGGCTTCCCTCAGCCTTGCAGCCTTGCACACGATGGTTATTCATGCAGCCTCCCTTTTAGGGACACTTTGGTCCTGCTGGCCTCACGGGAATTATGGGACGCACTGAAATTCTATATTATATTTGAAACATTGCTTACAATGGAAATTGCCAGAGGGCTATCAGGGACAGCTTGGGTAATTATCATGCAGAGACCTATTCTGGAAACCACGCTACTTCCTAGTGGGCGTCATGCCCTTCTGCACGCCACAAAGGGAGCAAAGCTGGGACTCCCGAGGAGAAAACGTGGACTGGGAGGAAGCCGAGAGCTAACAAACGGAGCGGAAATAGCCACACGTTCATTGTGCACGGGTTTATAATTGAAGCGTGTTCCCTTTCCCTGCGCGCCGCAACTGGCCTTTGCAGCCCAGCTTCTTTGATAACAGCAAACAGAGTTTCGGATCCCTTGTATCTTTTATTCTGATGGTAAATTCCTCGGCTTCTGATCGAGGAATGGGTTCAGGAGAAGACAGATTCTTTGCTGCTTAACCCAGAAGAAGGGGTTAAAGGGAATGAGCACGGGGCGGTGCCAGGTTCAGGGCAAAAGCCATTTTATCATTACTGCCAGCCGTCCCAGTGAGCGGATCAGGACACTGAGGCTCGAGAGGAGGGGGCTCTCCGGGCCTTCGCAGGTGCCAGGGCTCAGGAAAGGGCTGAGAAGCTCCGGGGGCAGAGCATGAGCAGCCCCTGTCCCTGTGGGTCGCAGCACCGGATTGCAGGAGAGGGACGGAAGATAGTTACCCCTTTTCCCAGCCCTCCGCATACACACACACGTGTTTCCTAAAGGCTGTTCAGGACACTACCTGCACACACCCCTACGCAGACACACACACGTACACTACATATTTGCCCGTGCGTGTGAATATACATAAACACGCATATGTGTACACGTACATGCACATGGAACCATAGGCACACTTACAAACACACACACCCAGAAATACACACACGTGCATTTTCCCTCCATCTGCTAACACCGTTTTTTAAATGGGGGTTTGGTTGTTTTTTTTTTTTTTTGGTCCTACTTTCCCCCCAAATTCCTACACCGACTCCTCCCTCCCTCTTCCGTTTTTTCATCAGTCTCCTTATCAAGTCCAACAGGTGGACCTTGTCACAGGTGGAACCTCACACAGGGTGACCAGCTGTCTGGGATGGTCTAGAACAGGCCATTTCTAGCCTTGTCTTCTGAAATAATGTTGAATGATAACCCCTTTATCTCTCGAGGTGACCTCGGTTGGTTGACAAGCTATAGCGTGTGTGTGTGTGCGCGCATGTGTGTGATTCCTTTCCCTGGGGAGGTCATGTGATATGTACTTGGATATGAAGTGAAGACGGGAACAGCAGAGCCCTGGATGTGATGTGGGAGGGAGGGACTCTATTTCTGTGTCTTACAGTTTTTCCTCCTGCATCCGACTCATGCTGAAATTTGGATTTCAGGATCATTCTTCTGGCTCCGAAAATGACAGGAAAGACTCAGCCTCCCAGCCCAGCCACCAGTCAGACACGGGGAAGCAGGGGCTCGGCCCTCTTGGCAACCCCGTCACTGTGCACGCTGCCGTGAAGGTAGGGACGGACCGGCCTCCCAGCACCTGCCTGAGCGTGTGCTCACCAAGCCAGCTGGGAGCAGAGCTCTCGGACTTAGGTGTGGTGGTTTGGTGGGAGTTAGATGAGGAGAGTCGAATGGACCCTCGTGTAGGCTCAGTCCACCAGGAGCACTGCAAGTCAGGAGAGGAGAAAGGGGCCATCCGTGTGTGCAGACCAGGAGTCTGTTATCTGTGCAGACACAGCGTGGGTCTTCCCCGCAGAAGAGAAACCCACGTGCTTGCATTTCTTTGGAATCACAGCTCAGCCCGTGTGTGCCTGACTTAGAAGACTTCATAAGGTCAGCCTAGAGACAGACGCAGCTGATGGGAATGTACACGGGATTTGTAAATGTCATCAAATGGGGGGGGTTGGGTTTTATGCAGGGCAAGCAGATCTGAAGCCTTTGCGTCATGTAATACCTCAATCATTTAAGCCCGGCTCCCTTTGGAGATAAAGGGAGGGGTTGTCTGCATAGTAGACCATAAGCATCATAGCAAATTCTTGGTTGACTTTTCTCCACATTATACTTATTAGTTCACAGAGGACTTTCTCCTCTTGTAAGTTAACTGCCTGCTAGTAATCGTTTGGTCTTCGTCATAATATTTTATCCCAAATAACTTACTAGTTTAGTTTTGTTTTGTCTAGAGTAGGGGGAGGAGCAGTAGGGGAGGGAGAGAGAGAATCTCAAGCAGATTCCCCACTGAGCACAGAGCCCAAAGTGGGGCTCGATCTCACAACCCTGAGATCATGACCTGAGCCAAAATCAAGAGTCAGACGCTTCTTAATGACAGAGCCACCCAGGCGCCTCTATCCAAAATAACTTCTCATGAATTTGGGGGCAAGTTATCTCTGCTCCAGGGTCACCCCTTAATGCCAGCTAAGATGTCTTTTATGAAGGACTTTTCCAAGAGATCGTAAGTTACGAATCGGTGTCAAAGTAACAGTCCCAGAATCCCTTCCACTACATTGATACACACAAAAGTGGGTGGCGGGACTTTCAGTTTCCTGTAAATGTCCCTAAATCTCGCCTCAAACTCACTCCCTAAGTGGCTTAAACCTCATTTCCAATTCACTTAGCCCAGCAGCCTTGAAATTACAGTTGGTGAACTTTGTTCACGTAGGTGGAGGAAGGAGGTGGCTCACGTTATTTCTGCTGTTGTGTACAAGGGGAAATTTTATTACTGTTTCCACCACCATGTTTAAATTGTGCATCAGTCAAGTTAGCACTTCCTTCAGCCTCTGTGCATTAAGGAAATGTGATAGTCACCCAGGGGAAAGACAGTTTCAACGAGGAGCAGAATTGACATGAAACTGATCTATCAGGACTGGTTGTTTCTCTAAGAGCCAGTCTCCCTGTTGACTGGTCATTGTCTATGAATTCTCGATTGTTTGCTATTCATCATCTCTAAAGGAAGAGACTACTACAGAGCTTCTCAAAGAAGGAAGCAGCCCAGCTCAGGGGAAACATCTCTGCCCTACTGACTTTGTAAGGTATCCATGAGGCCACTGAGAGAATGCGCAAGAATACTCCCAAAGCTGTAAAATCCTATGTAAGGGAAAGGTGTTCACAGGTTTGCAGTGCAGACTCCTAGAACGTGTGTATCGAAGCTGAGTAAAACATGATTCTTGGGGCTCCTGGGTGGCTCAGTAGGTTGAGCGTCTGCCTTCAGCTCAGGTCATGATCACGGGTCCTGGGATTGAACCCTGTGTCCATCAGGCTCCCTGCTCAGTGGAGAGCCTGCTTCTCCTTTTCCCTCTGCCCTTCCCCGTCACTCATGCTCTCTCTCTCTCAAAATAAATAAGTAAAATCTTAACACACACATATACACACACACACACAAACATGATTCCTGCACTCAAGGAGCCTACAGTCTAATTGAGTGTCACCGTCGCCACTAACCCATACAGTGCTGTGGCCAAGTAAGAAAAATGGGCCACAAAGGAACTAAATAGACATTTTGCCAACGATGACGAAATTGCCAATAAAAAGGTGCTCAGTATCATTAGTTATCAGGGAAACAAAAGTCAGACTCACAACAAAGTACCACTTCACACCCGCTAGAATGGCTATCCTAGAAAATTCCAAGTATCGGTGAGAGTGTAGAGATTGGAACTCTCACACACGGTGCGCCCGCTACGGAAAACAGCATTAATTTTTAATTTAAAAAATTAAACCCAGAATTACCATCGGACCCAGAAATTCCTCTCCTTAGGTATATGCCCCACAGGACTGAAATCAGGTGTTCTAAAAGATCTTGGACGTGAATATTCATGGCAGTGCTATCCGCAATAGTCAGAAGTTGGAACAAACCCAAGTGTCCGTCAGCTGAAGGATGTGTCCACGTGGGTTGTACCTGGACAATGGGATGTTCTTCACTTATAAAGAGGAATGAAGTCCTGCTACAGAAACGAGCCTTGAAAACATGATGCTGAGTGAAAAAAGCCAGACCAGACACAAAGGGCCACATAGTGTAGGATTCCATTTATATGAACTACCCTGAATAGGCAACTCCATGGAGACGGAGAGCAGATGAATGGTGTCCGGGGTCCCCAAGAAGGAGAATGGGGAGGGGCTGCTTCATGGGGATAGGGTTTCCTTTTGGGGTGGTGAAAAGGTTCCAGAGCTACATAGCATTGAGGTTTGCACAACGTCATGAATTATATACTTTAAAATAGTTCCTGGAGGGATTTTTCTGTTACTTGTGTTTTACTGCGATATAGAAAGAGGGTCCCCTTTCCGGGGGGAGGGGCAGAGTACCGCCTCCATCAGGGCCAGTAGCATAAGAAGCAGAACAGGGGCTGGACTTCAGTCTCCCTCAGCCCCTGAGCTGGGCATGCTGTGGTGTGACCATTATCAGAGAGCCCCGAAATGCCGCATGAGACTGCAAACGAGAGACCTCACTGTGAATTGGGAAAGGCTTCCGAGGGGAGCTGGGGTGTGAGCTAGACTCAGGATGAGCCCCATGCAGTTCTAGGCAGAAAATAGAAAAAAATATATTTATCAAAAACACAGACTTACCACCTCGTAGTCTCTGGTTTCAAAAAGTATAAAACTCTACGTCCCATGGAATCAGGGTTCCCACAGGTTCAGTAGGCTTTGCCTTCCACTCTCCAAAGAAACCAGTCCAATTTGAGTAACTTCTAGAACGCTCAGAGTCCCTTTACTAAGCAACGTGGAGAAAAAGCTCCCCATCCCTGACCGTCCTGCAGCAACCCCAGACGAGGAGGCAAGTCCTAGAGTGAGGTGGGAGCAGAAGCTGAGCTGGAGCAAAGCAGGGCCGAGCTGCTGGCAGGAGCCGGTAGGGATTCCCCCGAGGGCAGAAGACTGATGAATGATGAGAATGCTCATCCATGAAGGAGCAGGGAGAATTCAAGCCACCGAGCACACGGGAATTCTTGTGCTCCTTATGTATTACTTCCCGAGAAGAAGCCTCCCTGAGAAAACACAAGAGAGGCTTCGGTGGTGGGACGCGCTGGGTCAGAGAAATGGAAGTTGTAGACCGCTTTGGATAGGTCACTTTTCAGATGTGTGTTTTGTGGTTAAAAAGGGGAAGCCGCCCCGGGGGAACCTGCCAGCCAGGTGTTCTGGAGCTCCCTCTCGTGGACACTGCTGATATCACACCTCCCGCTGTGATGCTTGTCAGACATCGATCAGGCTTCGCTGATTCAAGTCAGGGCTGGAAAATTAAGACTTTTTTTTAGCTGATGACAGTATGTTCTACTGCCTCCTAAAATAGGGAGACCTTTTGATTTCAGGAGCAGGTTACCAATACAGGTATAATCCTTTGAGACCTGTCCTTATGTCACTAGTATCTTGCAGCAATTTCGTATTGGTCGCTGAGATAAAAAGGAAGAATATTTTCCTCCACTTTCCGATGAGGTTAGGGAGATGTAGCAAAGGACCTGTACCGTGTTCAGAAATTGGTCTTAACTTCCTAGCCTGCAGCTTTGACTTCTTGCAATGTGTTCAAGTCATGCTCTGAGGTGCGAAGCTTCTAGAAGGGTCCCGGTTGGGGGGGGGGCTCACCCTCCTCACAGTAAGTCAAGTATCATTATCTCAGAGGATGTCATTTCCTGGGGTTACATCCGTATGTGGGGTGGTGGTGGGAGGAGGAGACTAGCTTACTTTCCCCACCCAAAGCTGCAAAAATCTGCAACAAAGACCAGCTTAATTTCATCCAAGGCGAGGTCATTCATAAAGTCAGTTTACTGCGTGCTTCGCGAAAGGTGACTTCGTGCACACGTAGGAAGGAACTTCCTTAGGAGTCCCTCCCAGGATCCGATCATGCCCTTTGTTAGGCCGTCTGTCGGTTTTAGCGGAGGAAAGTGTCCTGGCCGAGACGCAAGCTTCGGTCTTACTCTGCCCTGGGGAGGAAGTGCTCTGGAGCCGCTTCCGAGATTCATAAGCGCCCCCACCCCCTTCTAGAGTGAGGCACCTCCCGGAGAGCCATTCAGTAGATAACCTCAGTGCCCCGGGGTCTCTGCACGTCGTGCCTTTGCTCTCTCGTATCTCTGGGGTTCCACGAAGCCCGTTTTAGCCGTGACATCAGCCATGCTCACCCCCCCACCCCCACCTAAAGCACCTGCTGTTTCTGCACCCCCTTTGCAGTCCAAGGCCTTGAGTGACAGTAAGAACCGCCACAAAAAGCCCAAGGACCCCAAGCCCAAGGTGAAGAAGCTCAAGTACCACCAGTACATCCCCCCGGACCAGAAGGCGGAGAAGTCCCCGCCGCCCATGGACTCGGCCTACGCCCGGCTGCTCCAGCAGCAGCAGCTCTTCCTGCAGCTCCAGATCCTGAGCCAGCAGCACGAGCAGCGGCACCGGCTCGGCTACCCCGGGCTCCACCAAGCGCAGCTCAAGTAGGTCGGGGGGGCCCAGGGCGGGGGGCGAGCAGAAGCCGGCTGGGCAGGGCTCCTCTGTGTCCCAGGCACGCGGGGCCGGGACCTGAGCCCCCAGCGAGTCCCCGACGACTTCCTGTCCTCGTCTGGTGGGTTTCGAACGGGTCTCTGTTTAGGAACCATGCCCACCTTTTCAGGAGCGGAGGGCCGGGAGGAAGCCAGGAAATCGCAGCCCTGCTGAGAGGTATCGTTGGGAAAAGAGAAAGGAGCAGCGATCTCGGACCGGATGGTGGAGCAGAGAGGGCAAAGCATGTCAGGATGGTTCCGTTTCTCAGATTTGCCTGGCCCTTAGGCTTTAGGAAGCAACAGAGCTGAGTGACTGAGTGACAGCCAGGCCCAAAGATTGAGTCCAGGGACCCCAGCATGGGACCCCCACAGCAGGTCACTTTTTCAATGGCCATTGCCTTCAACTCGAGAGTTGGGATGTGGGTTCCCGCACCTGTGTCTGCTCAGCCTCAGGTCAGGTGGGCAATGACGCTGAACATAGCCTTGCCTTATGAGGGGTGCTCCTGCCCCCAGGACACTCTCCCCCATGCCAGAGTCTCTACCCTTCCCTCCTGTCTCCCTGGAACTCAGCTGCAGTGTCACTTGCCCCTTGACACTGAGCCTGCCCGGTTGGTGTCTTCACCCTGCCTCTCCTGCTGATTGATTTCTTGCCTGATCCTTGCAGGCCATTAGCGTGTGACGCGATCTAAATGCAAGCAACCCACCAAAAGTGGTGGCCACCCAATTCCAGTGTGGGGGGGCGGCTTTCCCCACATCACCAGCCGGGTGCCCTGCACTCTCTGCCTGGAGAGAGAGCATCAGATCCCACGGGCGAAGAGCTCAGTCCCACAGGACCGCCCCCAGCCTCCCCCACTTCAGATGCCAATCGCAAGTCTAGAAGTCGTGACCTGGGCTTCTGGTTGACCCGGCTATAGGTCAGAGGCTCGCACGATTTCCTTCTCGGGTTTCGTTGATTCCCTAGAGCCACTCCCAGAGCTCAGAGAAACACGTGACTCACGAGATCACTGGTTTATTATAAAAGGATGTGACTCAGGTGCAGCCAGATAGGAGAGATGTGCAAGGCAAGGGATGGGAAAGGGCAGAGAGCTTCCCCACCTGAGCATGCCACTGTCCTCATTCTCCATGTGTTCGCCAACCTGGAAGCTCTCTGAACTCTGTTCTCTGAGGTGTTAGCCAGCCTGCCTGATTGATTAGATCATTGGCCATTGGTGAATGACTCAACTTCCAGCCTAGCTCCTGTCCTGAGAGGTCAGGGGTAGGACCGAAAGTTTCCACCAAATCACAGGGCTGGTTCTCAGGCGACCTGCCCAAATGCTTAGGTGACCTTGGGGCTTTCACAAAGTCACCTCGCCGGCATAACACAGGACGCCCCTGTGGCTCCCATCACTTAGGAGATTCCGAGGATTTTAGGAACTCCGTGCCAGAAAGAAGGATGAGGACCAAATGTGTCATTTCTTATTGTAAATCATGGCATCACACCCCCATATATCTATTTGGCCGTATTTTAAGTGCCTCTTTTTTGTTTGTTTTTCAGGGAGCCAAATGAACAGATGGTCAGAAATCCAAACTCTACTTCAACACCACTGAGCAATACCCCTTTGTCTCCTGTCAAAAACAGCTTTTCTGGACAAACTGGTGTCTCTTCTCTCAAACCTGGCCCGCTGCCATCAAACCTAGATGATCTAAAGGTATAGGATTTGGTGTGGTTTCCTTCCTTCCTTCCTTATCTTTCAAAAAATATATCGGTAGATTTTTTTTCAAGATTTTATTTGTAAGTAATCTCTACACCCAACGTGGGGCTCGAACTCACAACCCCAAGATTGAGTTGTGTGCTCCATCGACTGAGCCAGTCAGGTGCCCCAAAAAGTACATCAGTAGCTTTTTAACATTTTCCCCAACTGATTTCTTGAATAAAACACTGGGAGGGAGAAAGTATGGGGGAGACTCAAGTAGATGACAAAGTTTTAACTGCTGTGGTTGGGTACCCCCCCACACACACAGCAGAAGATGCTGGGCTTCCAACTAAGCTCTTTCACTGGCTGTGCAACCTCGGGTTAGCTTCTTAATTTCTGTGCATCTTAGATTGCTCATTTGCATACAGGAGTTCTTGTGAGAACCCGAGGGAATCATATATACGTGATAGAACTTAGTGCAGAGAGTAGCTGTAAGATTGATGTGGGCTTCCAGAATGTTCTAAGCCAGCATCAATCCCATGATGAACTTCAACCAATCTCTGGTGAAATGAGAAAAACAAGAACCATGTGAAGGACTTTTCATAAATCTAAGTGTGTTCAGCATACCATGATGGGTCTTTATTCAAAGTATTTATTTCCTCCCGATGTTCAAATCTGAAGAACAATCCTGTTTGGAAATGATGACAGTAGTAGGTGGAAGCTGAATGTGGCTGGTAGACTTTTGTTTCTTTGTATTAAGTAGGGGTATTATTAAAGAAGGGTGTTAGTCTTATGGAACAAGATGAAATGTTGGTAACCTGATGTCAACTGCATAATTAGAAACAATGTGCTGTTCTGTGAAATCACCGAGTCTGAGAATCTGTGCCCTGAAATGTGACAGCCACGTGTTACGTGCTGGGTGGGGGGGAGCAGTTTACTCTGGATCACAGACTTCAGGGATCTCCGTTCACTGAGATGACCCTGGGCTTTGAGCCGAACCTAAGCATTCCAGAACAGTGCTCACGATTGGCGTAGTCATCCTTCCAGCATTTACGAAGAACTGAAGGTCTTCACCAGGCCAGGCTTTCTCGGTCCTTATTTTTCACCCTCCATTCCCATTCTCAGCTTTTGGCCATTATTGGCTTTGGGGTAAAAGGTGGCAATGGGATTATTTCAAATGAAAGAAAATTAATTCTATTGCTGCCAGTGGTCGGCACTGACCAGTAAAATGTAGCTTGGGTTGTGATGCCGAGTTCCTCTGTCCCTTCCACTTGGAATAACGATGCTTAAGTTTCATTGAGCTTGTTCCCATTTAGCATCCATAAGGCTGGTTGAGGATGCTAAGCTTCTGGGAGTGCCCTCCAGAACAGCGGGTCACCCACCCTCACTCCCCAGGTCCTAAATCCGTGAAGGTATAAAATCAGCTCCTCTCACCCAGAAAACAGTATGCTAAACGAAGTAAGCCAGGCACCAAGGGACAACTGTTCTATGAGTCGACTTATATGAGGGGCCTAGAGACGTTCACAGAGACAGGAAGCAGAGGGCTGGCTGCCAGGGCCTGGGGAGAGGAGAAACGGGGGGTTAGTGTGTAATGGGTACTGGGTTCTGCTCGCAATCAGGAAAATGTTCTGGAGACAGTGGTGATGTTAGCACAACAGCGTGAACGAGCTAATTCCACCGAACTGCATAGTTAAAAGTGATTAAATGATCTATTTCATGCCGTACGTCTTTAACTACAGTAAAATTTTTATTTATTTTTTTTAAGATTTTATTTATTTTTTTGAAAGAGAGACAGCGAGAGAGGGAACACAAGCAGGGGGAGTGAGAGAGGAAGAAGCAGGCTTCCAGGGGAGCCCAATGCGGGACTTGATCCTAGCATCCTGGGATCATGACCTGAGCCAAAGGCAGACACTTAACTGACTGAGCCACCCAGGCGCCCCCAAAAAAGATTGTTTAGGGGCTCCTGGGTGGCTCAGGTGGTGAAGCATCTGACTCATCATTTCAGCTCAGGTCTTACTCTTGGGGTTGCGAGTTCAAGCTCCACATTGGAGGAAAAAAAAAAAGGTTTTTGTTTTGTTTTGTTTTGTTTAAAGTAGTCCACCTTAGTTAGGATGGGAGCTCGGGGTCACGTAGATCTGAAGTTGCCTTGACCCCAGACAACATAGTCCAGAGGTGATGTGCCATCTGGCAGAACAGCCAAAGGTGGTTTCCTCCACAGGTACATGCTCAGAACAATGGTCTGGTTCTAGTTACAATGAATCAGCGTGGGTTTAGGAAACCATGGGGGTGGCAGCTGCCTGTTTTTAAGTGTAAACAATCAGTCGACCATCCTGTGTAGATTTGCTTCCATTTTCACCCTGCATGACAGGTTTTACATGTGAACATAAAAATCAGGACCTCCAAGTTGGCTAAATGAATAAAGCGTACTCATTATCATCCTAGATATTTTTGATATTTATCTTTATCGTGAATGCTCTAACATGGTTTGCTGTATAGAACAAAAATACTGGGTTATTTTTTTTTAAGATTTTATTTATTTATTTGAGAGAGAGCATGAGTGGAGGGAGGAGCAGAGGGAGAAGCAGGCTCCCTCCTGAGCAGGGAGACTGACATGGGACTTGATCCCAGGACCCCGAGACCACGACCTGAGCCAAAGTCAGGCACCTAACCGACCGAGCCACCCAGATGCCCCTAGAAGAAAGATACTGTTGATAAACCCAAGACCGACCCTGATAGCACAGGTGGGAAAAGTGGGGGAAATATGTTATTTCTATCAGGACGTAGGCTAACCCGTAAAAGAGGTTCTTTTGTCTCTGCATTTTCTACTCCCCCCCCCCCCCCCCCCCCCCGCCCACTGCCCCGGAGAAGCCATCCCAGTTTCATCTGGTCATCTGACGGCTCTGTCTTGTTTCCAGAGCCCACAAGTCAATACAGAATGCGGACCTCTAAAACCCTCTAAAAACATCTCCTTTTGTAGAAGCCGAAGAACCTTTACAGTGTAAATAAGTTTGGTAAATTCATAGAATTTAGTTTCAGTTTCTCGGGTAACACTGATTTGTGCATTTTAAGAAGTTAACGTAGGAAGCCTGGAGTTATATTCAGGAGACACACGACGTTTATCCTACCAGCCTCACATCCCTGCGTGGGCTGCATGTTGTCAAGTTTGAGCATTGATCAGTTGTGAGTTCATGGTTCATACTGTAGGAGCACGGTGCACTGAGATCATATACTACATGAATAAATGTCTTGCTTACCTCCCCCCAAAAAGAGACTAAATGCTGTGCAAGTGAACCAGCTTATAGATGACAAAACTGGGGTTTGTACTAAAGGGAGTGATTTTTTGTTTTGTTTTGTATTTTATTTTATT
This sequence comes from Ailurus styani, assembly GCA_002007465.1. Taxonomy (NCBI): domain Eukaryota; kingdom Metazoa; phylum Chordata; class Mammalia; order Carnivora; family Ailuridae; genus Ailurus; species Ailurus styani. The sequence goes on from LNAC01000109.1 coordinate 3,760,821, forward strand.
TTATTTTTATTTTACTTTATTTTATTTTATTTTTTATTTTTATTTTTTCATTTCATTTCATTTCACTTCATTTCATTTCATTATTCCAGTATAGTTACATGCAGTGTTATGTTAGTTTCAGGTATACAGTATGGTGATTTGACAGTTCTGTACAATACCCAGAGCCCATCACAAGTGCCCTCCTTGATCCCCATCCCCTATGTCCCTCATTCCTCCTCCACCTCCCCTCTAGTGACCATCAGTTTGTTCTCTATAACTAAGAATCTGTTCTTAGTTTCTTTTTTTTTCCTTTTGCTCATTTTGTTTGTTTCTTAAATTCCACATATGGATGAAATCACATGGTCTTGGTCTTTGTCTGATGGACTTATTTCGCTTAGCATAATCCTCTCTAGCTCTGTCTGTGTTGTTGCAAATGGCAAGATTTCATTCTTTTTTATGGCTGAGTAATATTCCACTGTATACACACCACATCTTCCTTATCTGTTCATCTGTCAGTGGGCACTCAGGTCGCTTCTGTAATTTGGCTACTGTAAATAATGCTGCTGTGAACGTAGGGGTGCCTGTATGCCTTTGAATTCCTGCTTTTGCTTTTTGTTTTTGTTTTGTTTGGGTTTTGTTTTTTGTTTTTTGTTTTTGTTTTTTGTTTTTAGTACATATCCAGTGGTGTGATTACTGGATTGGGAGAGTAGTTCTATTTTTAACTAAGTGATCTCAAAGGTTTTGCTACTGTCACTTGAAATGAGGATGGAAAAGGGGAGAGACAGATGGAGAAGCTTTAACTGAACTTGACCACTGGCTGTATGGGGAGGGGTGTGACCCGGGATTGTGACACCAGGGGCAGAAACTGGGAGGGTAGAATGGGGAGCTGATCTGAAGGGATATTGGCAGGTGCATTCAGTTTGGGGAAACTGAGTCACGGGTACCACTAGGACAACCAAGAGGAAAAGTCTAGCCAGTTTCCATGCAGTTTCTTGAACTAGTTCAGCTCAACTGTGTTGGCATAGAAATTTTGGAATCGTTTGCATAGTGGGGCAGGTTGAACCCACAAGACAGAACAGTTTGGAAGGAGAGCAACTGGAAAGAGTGGGAAGGGAAGAAGGAGAGGAGAGGGATAAAGGAAGCAGGTGATTAACCAGACCTTGGAAAAGGAAGAAATAGGAGGAATTAATGACAGTGACCCTTAAAACAAGTCATCAGAAAGATAAGGTATCAAAGGTAGATATTCTCCCAAAACATTCATGTTTTGCTGACTAGGAGTAAAAGGGGGAAAGCACTGAGAAGAAAGTTTGATTTTTCATTAAAAAGTTATACATGGTGGGGACACCTGGGGGTGCAGTTGGTTAAGCATCCGACTCTTAGTTTCGGCTCAGGGTCACGATCTCGGGGTCGTGAGATCGAGCCTGTGTCAGGCTCCCCACTCAGCAGGGAGTCCACTTGGGATTCTCCGTCTCCCTCTGCTCCAGCCCCTCGCTCCTGCTCATTCTCCTCTCTCTCTCTCTCTCTCTCTCTCGAATGAATAAACCTTCTTTTTTTAAGTTATACATGGTAACATCACAGTATGTGGTTTTTTTCTCTTTGCTAATCCCGTGTATGGATTTTTTTTCCTCTTGTTTCTAAGAAACTGGAGAGCCCGAGAGCATGACAACATGAGAGAGAGACAGAGAAAATAATGGGAAATTTAAAAACTGGGAAAACATGACGGATATTAAGAAATAGCTGTTCATGTGTTTCAGGAGTGATCATGGTCCTTTATCGGTGTTTTTTATAGCAGGCACTTGTCTTTTAGAGAAAGATACCAGAATATTTACACATCACATTATATGATTTGATTCAGAATGATTTAGGAAATATAGTGGATTTGGTTTGGGGTACAAATGACTCAAGACTGGGCATGGATGGATCATTGTTGAAGCTGGTTAATGGGTCCATTACGCATTATACTTTTTTCATCAACTTTCTTGTACGACAGACATTTTCCATAATACACGGCTGAAAGAGTGATTGGCGATTAAAACACCAGGGAGTGTAGGAAAGAGGTGCATACAACCTTTGTCCCCAGCAAGCCCACAGGGCGTCATACTCTGAAATGTAAGGTAAACTGAAGCCAATGAGTATTCGTGTTATTATGGAATATGAGCCGCGTTATTTAATGATGTAGTTTAAAATATTCAGTGCCAGAACAGATTCTAAAAATAAATGTAGAACTCATTAATTTTAAGTAATTCAAACTTAAAACAATAATGAGTTGCCATCCTGTACTTTTTGAAACCAGCAAATCTGGGGGGAAAAAAATGATAAAACAGTGCCAGAAAGATGAAGGTGGAGGATGGTATATTTACCACTTCCAGTAGTGTCAGTTGTTGTAATCCTTTTCAAATACCTTTTAAATGATTAAAAAGTAATTATTTGAAGTTGAAAGAGGAGGGTGTAGGGAGAAGTAAGAGTATTTTAAAAGATAATTGACCCACAGAAAGCATTGCACGTTATATTTAAACTTAAAATACAGGTAGACATGTTTTCTTCTAAAAATTATTGTTGAGAAAAATTTAAAAATTATTGCTGGAAGGTAATCCTGTGAGCACGAACTTTTGGCATGCTTTTTTGTTTAACGTATCATAAGCATTTTGCATCACTTGCAATATTCAATAAAATTTTTATTTTTTTAAGATTTTATTTATTCATTTATTTATTTGTTTGTCAGAGAGAGAGAGAGAGCACAAGCAGGGGGAATAGCAGGCAGAGGGAGAAGCAGACTCCCCGCTGAGCAGGGATCCCGATGTGGGACTTGATCCCTGGGACCCTGGGATCATGACCTGAGCTGAAGGCAGACGCTTAACTGACTGAGCCACCCAGGTGTCCCAGAATTTTTATTTTTCATAGCATATCATTCTACCACCCAGTGAACACTTGCTTCCAAATTTTTGCTATGAAAAATATAATTTGTACATAAATTTATTAATGTATCCGGTTACTGCCCCAGGCTAAATACTTGGGAGTGGAGTTCCTGAACCAAAACATATTAGCATTTTTTTAAAGTTCTTGCCAGGGGCACCTGGGTGGCTCAGTCGGTGGAGAATCTGACTCTTGATCCCAGGTCTTGATCTCGGGGTCGTGAGTTCAAGCCCTCTGTTAAGCATGGAACCTACTTAAAAGAAAGAAAGAAAAAAAAAACTAAAGTTCTTGCCAAGGAATATATATTGTAAAAATTTCTGTCCTGAGTGTCTGTGCCAACATACTTACCAGAAGCAGTGGGCTGAGGCAACATTTACCAACATGAATACACACAGGATGACTTGGGGCTCTGAGTAAAACGCAGGTTCTGATTCAGGAGGTGGGGGCAGGGGGCCCAAGTCTCCGCGTGCCTAACGTGCTCCCAGATGCCCTCGGAGCTGGTGGTCCAAGGACCACACTTGGAATAGCGAGGTATTAAGGAACACTCTTAAAAAAACATCTTTATTGCTTATTTTTGCTGCTACTTCACTGACACAAAGTGTTATTAATTCCTCTGTTAATTTCATGAGTGCAAAAATATGTCCATATTTGTTTTATTGGGATTACTTATGCCGGTACCTGTCCATTGTTGGCCATTTTTTTTTCTTTTTTTTTTTTGAGATTTTATTTATTTATTTGACAGAGCACGCACAAGCGGGGGAGCAGCAAAGGGAGAGGGAGAAGCAGGCTTCCCACTGAGGAGGGAGCCTCACTCCATCAACTGAGCCACCCAGGTGCCCGCAAAAGATACATTTTTTTTTTAAATGGCCAATAAAAGGGGCACCTGGGTGTCTCAGTCGAGGCGTCTGCCTTTGGCTCAGGTCATGATCCCAGGGTCCTGGGATCGAGTCCCGCATAGGGCTCTGTGCTCAGCAGGGAGCCTGTTTCTCCCTCTCCCTCTGCTCCTCTCCCCTGCTTGGGCTCTCTCCCTCTCTCCCTCTTGTTTTTGCTCTTTCTCTCTCAAATAAATAAATTTTTTTAAATGTATCTTTTGTTAATTGAAGAGTTGGACCACGCCCACTACCCATTTTGAAGTGTTAGTTTATATTTGTTAAAGCAGACTTGGTACATCAGGCTTACTAATACTTTATTAATTGTCCTGCAATTATTTTTGTCTGAGACTGCTATCTGCATTTGCATTTTCTTTTTGGTGTTTTTGACTTAGAGGGATTTTTCATTTTTGTCATATTTTTAGGATAGCTTTCTTTGCTTTGGGGCTCAAAAGATCTTTCCCTACAGGATATCAGAAGGCTATTTCCCTGTTTGTTCTTCTAGCTGTTTTATGGAATTATGGACACTTACATATTTAATGTTTCCTGTTTTAATCATAAAAGTAATATCTTATGCGAAATATTTAGGTTGTTAGAGATAAGGAGAAACATTGTTAACATTTTAGTCTATCTTTATCCACATATTTTCTTCTGCAAGCATAGGTTTAAATATACACACACATATAAATTTATATAATTCCTAGGAAAATAGAATCAAGCAATTCAAACTCTTTTTCACTTAATGATATGCCATAAACTGGGGTGCTCAGTTAGTTGAGTGTTTGACTTCCACTCAGGTCATGATCTCAGGGTCCTGGGATCGAGGCCCGCATTGAGCTCCCTGCTCAGCGGGGAGCCTGCTTCCTCCTCTCTGCCTGCCTCTCTGCCTACTTGTGATCTCTCTCTCTCTGTCAAATAAATAAATCTTTAAAAAAATCAAGAAAAAATAATATACTGTGAACAATTATTCATTATCCTATGTAACATCAGGTTTAATGGTTTAAAGTATTCCATCATTCATAGGCACTCTCATTAATTTAGTTCCCATATTTTTAGATAGCTATAGCTTATCATTTATGAATATTATAAAAAATCCAGGGATTAAATGATCACATGTGAATCAACATCATAATGGCAAATGCTTACACCCCACTAAGTTTTGCGAGACACTATTCCAAGCACTTGACAAATGTTGAGCCATTTCAGTCCTCACAAAAACATATAAGGTCAGTATGACCATCTCCTTTTTACAGAAGGGGAACCGAGGCACAGAGTGATCTCTGAACTGGTCAGAGGCAAGGTTGGGATTTGAACTGATGGTCTTATCATAGTACATTTTCTCTCAGTATGTGACTATCACCTAGCCAATTATTAAAATTAGGACATAAGTGGGGCGCCTGGGTGGCTCAGTTGGTTGAGCCTCTGACTCTTGGTTTTAGCTCAGGTCATGATCTCGGGGTGATGGGATCAAGCCCTGTTTCGGTCTCCATGCTCAGTGGAGAGTTTGCTTAAGATTCTCTCTCTCCCTTTTTCTTTGCCACTCCCCCTGGTTCAGCCTTGCTTGCTTTCTCTCTGTGTCAAATAAATAAATCTTAAAAAAACAAAACAAAATAAAACGGGACACGTAGAACCATGGTTCTCAGAACGGGATCTCGGGACCAGTGGCATCAGCATTCCCTGGGAACCCGTTAAAAATGCCCACGCAGGGTGCCTGGGTGGCTCAGTGGGTTAAAGCCTCTGCCTTCGGCTCAGGTCATGATCTCAGGGTCCTGGGATCAAGGCCCGCATCGGGCTCTCTGCTCAGCAGGGAGCCTGCTTCCTCCTCTCTCTCTCTGCCTACTTGTAATCTTTCTCTGTCAAATAAATAAATAAAATATTTTTTAAAAAATGCCCACGCACAGTTGCAGGACCCGCTCAAGTTGGAGAACCGAGGACAGAGAGAGCCTGGCGGGGAGAGCAGTGACCTAGGGCCAGAAGACCTGGAGTCTCAGTGTGCGTTGGGTTGATTGGTGGCCGGCGGATGGCTAAACCCGCACAGACATCAGTCTTCTCATCTGTAGAATGGGCCGAGGACCAGGGTGGGGGCTGGAAGCCGGGAGGGTAGGCGACCTCAATGTTCATGCAGGTTCACGTGGGCTCTCCCTTTCTGGGATTCTGGAATCATGAAGAAGAAAAAAAGCATGGTGCAAAAACCTATTGAGACCAAGGGGAGGGGAGGGAATTGCAAGCAAGTGATGGAAAGCGGATGTTGTAAAATTCCACTGGTGATGTTTTAGAGCGGATGTAACAATTTTTTTAAAGATTGTCCTCAAACAGCACCCTAACCGCACCTGGTTTCTGTAGGTCTCGGAGTTGAGACAGCAGCTTCGGATCCGGGGTCTGCCGGTGTCAGGCACCAAGACGGCCCTCATGGACCGGCTGCGGCCCTTCCAGGACTCTGCGGGGAACCCCGTGGCCACCTTCGGGGACATCACGACCGTCACTTTCCCCGTGACGCCCAGCGGCGCGCTGGCCGGCTACCAGTCCTCCCCGTCGGCCGGCGCCTTGTCCAACGGCTTCTACCACTTCGGCAGCACCAGCTCCAGCCCCCCGATGTCGCCCGCCTCGTCCGACCTGTCCGGGGCGGGGTCCCTGCCCGACCCCTTCAACGACGCGTCGCCGTCCCTGTGCCTGCACGCGTCCCCGGCGCCCGCGTGCGCCGACGACAGCCTGCTGGGCAGCCTCGGCGGGGGCCCACTGGCGCCCGAGCTGGACGGGC
>LNAC01000109.1:3777375-3800051 GCA_002007465.1 Ailurus styani
GATGGAATGTTCTGAATATATCTGTGATGTCCAACTGGTCCAGGGTGTCATTTAAAGCCTTTATTTCCTTGTTGATCTTTTGCTTTGATGATCTGTCCATTTCAGTAAGGGGGGTGTTCAAGTCCCCTACTAATATTGTATTCTTGTCAATGTGTTTCTTTGATTTTGTTATTAATTGGTTTATATAATTGGCTGCTCCCATGTTAGGGGCATAGATATTTATGATTGTTAGATCTTCTTGTTGGACAGATCCTTTAAGTATGATATAGTGTCCTTCCTCATCTCTTTTTATATTCTTTGACTTAAAATATAACTTATCTGATATAAGGATTGCCACTCCAGCTTTCTTTTGCTGTCCATTGGCATGGTAAATTGTTTTCCATCCCCTCACTTTAAATCTGGAGGTGTCTTTGCGTGTAAGATGAGTTTCTTGTAGACAGCATATCGATGGGTCTTGTTTTTTTTTATCCATTCTGATACCCTGTGTCTTTTAGTTGGGGCATTTAGTCCATTTACATTCAGAGTAACTATTGAGAGATATACATTTGGAGCCATTGTATTGCCTGTAAGGTGACTGTTACTGTATATCGTGTTTCTTCCTTTCTGGTCTATGTTTCTTTTAGGTTCTCTTTGCTTAGAGGACCCCTTTCAATATTTCCTGTAGGGCTGGCTTGGTGTTTGCAAATTCCTTGAGTTTTTGTTTGTCCTGGAAGATTTTTATCTCTCCTTCTATTTTCAGTGACAGCCTAGCTGGATGTAGTATTCTTGGCTGCGTATTTTTCTCGTTTAGTGCTCTGAATATATCATGCCAGTTCTTTCTGGCCTGCCAGGTCTCTCTGGATAGGTCTGCTATCAGTCTAAATATTTCTACCATTGTATGTTACAGACCTCTTGTCCTGAGTTGCTTTCAGGATTTTCTCTTTGTCACTAAGACTTGTAAGTTTTACTATTAGATGACGGGGTGTGGACCTATTTTTGTTGATTTTGAGGGGGGGGTCCTCTGTGCTTCCTGGATTTCGATGCTTGTTCCCTTTGCCAAATTAGGGAAATTCTGTACTATAATGTGCTCCAATATACCTTCTGCTCCTCTCTCTCTCTTCTTCTTCTGGGATCCCAATTATTCTAATATTGTTTCATCTAATGGTATCACTTATCTCTTGAATTCTCCCCTCACGGTCCAGTAGTTGTTTGTCTCTCTTTTCCTCTGCTTCTTTATTCTCTGTCATTTGGTCTTCTATATCACTAATTCTCTCTTCTGCCTCATTTATCCTAGCAGTAAGAGCCTCATTTTTTTAAGAGTCTCCATTTTTTATTGCACCTCATTATTAGCTTTTTTTATTTCAACTTGGTTAGATTTTAGTTCTTTTATTTCTCCAGAAAGGGTTTTTATTTCTCTAGAGAGGTATTCTGTATTATCTTCCATGCTCTTTCAAGCCCAACCAGCACCTTGATAATCATCATTCTGAACTCTAGTTCTGTCATATTTCTTTTTTTTTCTGTCATATTTCTAATGTCCGCATTGATTAGATCCCTAGCCATCATTACTGCCTCTTGTTCTTTTTTTTGTGTGTTGATTTTTTCCACCTTTTCATTTTATGCAGATAAGAATAGATGGATGAGAGAACAAAATACTAAAGGGTAGCAATGACCCCAGAAAAATATACACTAACCTAATCAGAAGAGACCCAAAACTGGTGGGAGAAGAAAGAGGGAAAAAACCAAAAAAACAAAAACAAACAGACAAAAAAAAAAAAACCAAATCAAAACCCTATATCTATATCTATATCTATGTCATCTATTTCTGTTTCTATATCTATCTGTCTCTGACTCTGTCTCTATCTCTATCTCTATCTATTAGACTGGTGAATTGAACAGACCCTATATGTATACAAAAAATAAGGTTAATACAATGAAGGGATAAAATATGACTATAACACTGAAAATTTAAAAAGACTTTAAAAAGCCATTGATAAGATATAATAGTTAAAAACGTTAAAATAGGAAAGAGGAAAAAATGTAAAAGAAATGAGTAGGAAAAAAATTCCAAGAATTTAACTTGGAATGACTAAAGGATTGTGGGGGAAAAAGCCATGAATTCTATGTATTGCTTTCCCCTAGCTCTGGAGTTCCACAATTCTCGGTGATCGGTGAACTTGGTCTTGGCTGGATGTTCTTCCTGGTCTTCTGGGGGAGGGGCCTGTTGCTGTGATTCTCAAGTGTCTTTGCCCGAGGTGGAATCGCACCACCCTCGCCAGGGGCCAGGCTAAGTAATCAGCTCGAGTTGGCTCTCGGGAGCTTTTGTTCCCTGAATGCTTTCCTACCGTGTTGGAGGACAGGACTGAAAATTGCGGCCTCCCAGTCTCTGACTTGGAGGAGCCAAGAGCTCAGGACCTCACTCCTCAGTGCGCCTCAGAGAAAAGCAGTCCGTCCCTCCCATGTCCCTGGTCTCCAGCCGGTCTCAGCCCACCCGGCCTGTGACCGAGCGTTTCTATCTCTGGTGCGGCCCCCTTTAGAATCTCCAAACCGGGCAGATTCCTGCAGCTGCTCCCGTGCCGCTCCTCCCAGAAGAGGAAGGACGGGTCTCCCCGGGTCTGCCACCCTTGGGGTCCCCACTCAAAGAGCAGTGGCCTGACTGTGGTTTGGATCATGGCCCAAGGTAACCCCGAGCTGAGAGACCCCTTCTCAGCTTGGCTCCATCTCTCCAGTCGTCTTCTCTCTGATACCTGGGAGCTCGGTCACGCTCAGGCACCCCTGGTCTTTTTGTGTCTCCGTGGGTCCTGAGACCACACTGTCCCTGTGAGGTCTTCACCCCCCGCTTGGCCTCTGGGGCGATGTCCCTCAGTGGAGCCGACTTCTAACAGTTCTGAGTCTGTGCTCCGCTGCTCGCTCCCTTGCCGGGAGCCGGCCCCTCCCCCCGGGTCTAGCTTCCCGTCACTTCAGATTCACTTCTCTGCACGTCCTACCTTCCAGAAAGTGGTTGATTTTCTGTTCCTAGAATCGCTGCTCCTCTTCTCTTCGATCTCCTGTTGAATTTGTGGGTGTTCAGAATGGTTTGATAGCTCTCTGGGTGAATTTCTGGGATCTGATGATCATCGGTCTCCTACTCCTCCGCCATCTTGCTCCTCCTCTTCTCCCCTTCTCTTGTGCTAGATTATTTCATTCAGGAGTTTTCCCGTCTGAGATGAAAACTGAGCTTTAATCACAGGGTCATCAACTTAGAGTCCTGTTCACAGCGGCGTTATTCCCAAACCTCGGGAGCAGCCCAAGCGGGGCATCCATGGATAATGGTTAGCCAAACTGTGATGAACACATACAATTAATACTACTCATCCTTTTTTTCCAAGATTTTATTTATTTATTTGAGAGAGAGAGAGAGAGAGAGCATGAGCAGGGGGAGGGGCAGAGGGAGAGAGAGAAGCAGACTCCCCACTGAGCAGGGAGCCTGACTGGGGGCTTGATCCTGGGACTCTGGGATCATGACCTGAGCTGAAGGCAGACACTTAACCGACTGAGCCACCCAGGTGTCTCCAATACGACTCAGTCTTAACAAGGAAGGCGATTCTGACACATGGATAAAACTGGAGGATATTATGGAGTGAAGTAAACCAGGAGTAAAAGGAAATACACTGTGTGACTCCACTTCTGTGAGGTCACTAGGTGGGAGGGGGAGTCCGATTCATGGGAACAGAAAGCAGAATGGTAACCGCCAGGGGCTGGGGGGTGGGGATGGGAGTTCATGTTTCATGGGGACAGCATTGCTGTTGGGGAAGACGAAAAAGCCCTGGAGATGGATGGTGGGGACGGTCACACAATAATGTGAACATAGTGTATTTAATGTCATTGCACCGTGTGCTTAGAAATGATAAAGATGGCAGATTTTGCGTTGTATTTTACCACAATTAAGGGAGAAAACCCACCTTAACCAAACCTAGCTCGCAAAGTCTGTCGTGCTGCTTCTAAGTCCCTCCCACGGAAGAGGCAGCCCACCTGCTCACTTCTCTGTTCTCTGCTTAATTCGCAACAGCAAATGACTCGGAGTCAGCAGATGGATGAGCTCCTGGATGTCCTCATTGAAAGTGGAGGTAAGCCCGCCTGTGTCTTGGCCCCTGGGGACAGTCTGCGCCTGCTTGTGCTCTGGGGAGTGAACCCGTAGGACCAAGGTCGGGTGCTTGCTGGAGGTCAGGCCCGAACACCATGAGGGGGTCAAGTGTCACTTCATGCGAGCTCGCTGTCCCCGCTGGAGCAGATGAAAGAGGCCCCGTGGGTGATTCCTCCCTGACTTTGTCCCTCTGTCCTAGGAGCTGGCCCACTAATCATTTTACCAGTTTGCATCCTCAACACAGTCCACTTCCCTAAGTTTTTTCCCTTCGCTACTCCATTTCTCTTTGCCTTTCTAATCCCAATCTCCCTATCCTCTTAATAAGAGAACAGACAAAACAGGTTTTGTGCTACGTACTCAAAATGAAATTCAGTCACTGATCTCCTACTGGATGGTCCGTTCATGCTTACCTGTCATTCCAACTCCTGACCAAAAAAAAAGGAAAGAAAAAAAATGACCAACATATTCTTTTTGCCTCCTTTTAAGTCATTTATTTAGTTTTTCAAAATTACATGGCACATGCCCAGAATCTGAAACCCCACAGATGAATACGATCCTGTAAGGAGAACGTATAGATAGAAAAAAAAGCAAACCTCAGGTTTGGGCCTCTTGATGACAACCCTGACATTTTGGAGGAGGAGCCAGGCATTGTCCTGGGCTCAGTGCCGCACCCGACCAGGTCCCACCTTTGTGGAGCTTACGAGTCTGGTGAGGCAGAACACACAACAGGCAAGCGAACCGGCAATTCCTCCCTCATAGCAAGAGGAAGAAGGAAAAGACGGGCGTATGTATCTTTATACATTTTGTGATGGAAAGAGGAGACGGTGGTACCAGACAGCCTTATATATTTTTTTAAAGATTTTGTTTATTTACGAGAGAGAGAGCAAGGAGAAGAGAAAAGGGGAGAGAGAGGGACAAGCAGACTCCTGCTGAAGGCAGAGCCTGACACGGGGCCCCATCTCACAACCCTGAGATCAGGACCTGAGCCCAAACCGAGAGTCGGACTCCCAACCCACTGAGCCACCCAGGTGCCCCAAGACACCCTTCTATTTTTAATCAATTGTATCGCCACATCAGCAAAGATAAGGGCACAGGAGGGGAGCACGGGAAATTTAAGGACAGAAGAAGCATTTGAGGACAGTTATAAATCAATCATGAACGAATTTTCTGGAGAAACTCGGGATGCTAGGCTGTATTAAGTGCCATTGGTAGGTTCGTTGTCATAAATCTAAAGTGAGACCATCAGCTCCATTGTTTCATTTTTCCCTTGGAACTAAGATTCATCCAGGTGTGGGTTTTTTGTTTTTGTTTTTAGATTTTATTTGAGAGACAGCAAGAGGGAGCATGAGTGGGGAGAGAGGCAGATGGAGAGTGAGAAGTAGGCTCCTCGCTGAGCAGGGAGCCTGATGCGGGATTTGATCCCAGGACCCTGGGAACATGACCTGAGCTGAAGGCAGATGCTTGACTGAATGAGCCACCCAGGCGCCCCTAGGTGTGGGGTTTTGCCAATGGAGTATGGTGCAAGGAGGAAAAAGCCAGGGGTTGAGAATATTTATAAGACAGTAGCTATAATGATGGAGCAGAGACGATCTGCCAGACAGGGAAAGAAGTGAGAGCCAAGGGGGCTGATGGATGGAGAATGTAGTGGAGTCAGTTGGAATGACCCCAAGGGGCTGAGAAACTGTTGTCCTGGGGTACTTCACACATGAACTAGAGGGATGGGAGGGGATGGACAGAGAGAAGAGATCGTGCCTGGGATTCAGCTTTCAGGGGTATGTAGTATTTGGGAATGAAAGGGTCCAGGGTGTTCAACAGAATGGGAACGGAGGAACCAATGGAGTTGGGGGCCGGGAAGGGCGTCAAGGCACTGAGAGGCCAGTGGGACAGTCAAGTCACTTCCCAGGGTGCTGAAGTCACAGGGAAGGACAAGAGCTGAAGTGGGAAAGGCAGGAAACTGGGGAATAGAGTTTTCAGTGGATGTGGGAGAGGGCCCAGGAGACATGGGTTGAGGGGGGAGAGCCGAGTGACCCTCAGAACCACTGAGGAGCCATCAGGAGGAGGCGGACCAACAGTCGGAAAGTAACAATGGCGTGGCCCCTGGTGACTCCTCTTCTGGCTCCGAAGTAAATGAGCCCCCCACTTCGGGCCTGAGGAGGATGCAGTGTCCTCCGGGGACAGCCAGGTGTCAGTGAAGGAGCAGATAAAGGAAACTGCTTCGCGAGGTTGCTGATCAGAGTGGAAGTTCCAGAAAGAAAGGGCCTGGGGAGAGAGCAGGGAGAAGAACTGGACACGGACAGGGCACTTTAGGGATGAGACCGGATGATAGCCAGAGGCGCATGTCCATCTCGTGTCTGAGCGTGACTCCTTCATCCCAAAGACCCCTATTGTGGGACCCGACGTGGTGTAACAATTCCCATCGTGTTTTGCCAACAGAAATGCCAGCTGACGCTAGAGAGGATCACTCGTGTCTTCAAAAAGTCCCCAAGATACCCGGGTCTTCCCGAAGCCCCCCGGCTGCCCTGCCCAAGCCCTCATCCTCGGGGGGCCAGCTCCCCTTCGATCACTATGGCACCGACAGCGACGAGCACCTTGAAGTCTTACTAAATTCCCAGAGCCCCTTAGGGAAGGTGAGCGATGTCGCCCTGCTGAAAATCGGGAGCGAAGAGCCTCCTTTCGATGGGTTAATGGATGGATTCTCCGGGAAGGCCGCGGAAGACCTGTTCAGTGCCCACGAGATCCTGCCAGGCCCCCTCTCCCCGATGCAGACTCAGCTCTCCCCCTCCTCTGTGGACAGCAGTGGGCTGCAGCTAAGCTTCACCGAATCCCCTTGGGAGACCATGGAGTGGTTGGACCTCACTCCACCAAGCTCCACGCCAAGCTTTAGCTCCCTCGGCACCGGCGGCCCCAGCATCTTCAACATTGATTTCCTGGATGTCACGGATCTCAATCTGAATTCCCCCATGGACCTGCACTTACAGCAGTGGTAGAATGCCTGGGCAGAGGCGCTGCGGGAGACCAGTGGGAATTTCATGGGAGAAAAAAAACACACAACCCAATCCACTCCTATCGTCCAAAAAGGGGAGGAGGAGGGAATTGCAAAGCAACAGTGGAGACATCTGTGACCATCGATGAGAGCAAATAGCAGTCGGTAACTCTCAATGATTTCAGCAGTGCATTCAGACCTGTGCTTTCTCAGGTCAGAAATGCCTAAAAGAAAAAAATCTTTCACCGCCTTTTCGAACACCAGTATCTTTGTAGCCCATGATTTTTGTCAGGCACTGTTGGGGCCTAGCCTCACATCGCATAAGCCTCTCCCATGGATTCATTAGACTTAGTGCAGAAAGGAAGTGGACCTCTTCTGAGTGCAGGGAAGGCAGCAGAACCAGCGACGTTTCTGAAAGGTAGACCCACGGTGGAGGCTGCTTCCCAGCTCTCCCCTCCCTGTCTTCCAAAGCAGAAGTCAGGCCCCACTTCCGTTAGGTTCTTGAGGTAGGAGGCAGGGACAGAGCCAATCCGTTCCCAGGGAAAGGGAATCAACTCGGCCCCAGAGCCGCCCCCTTGCGGTGGTTCCACTCCAGGAACCCAGGACTCTGTGGTCACGGAAAACAGCGAGCTTGCATTTGGTCCACAGAACCCCACCGAGAATGCCCTCTCCGTCCACCAGTCGCCACATCACTCCTGCTGTCTCCGTGGTGATAAACACCGTGAAGCAGCCGAGAACCTTAAAGCAAACAAAACCCAAAACCTCCTGCCATGGAAGGTCCCCCAGAACAACCCCCTTCAGTTTCAAAACTGGAGGTGACCCCGTAAGCAGACGGGCAGGCTGTCTCCAGCTTCAGGAAGCCGTACCAGGGACCATTCAGACAGTGCTAGAAAACACTGTTGCACGTGTCCTGAGAATAAATACCGTGGGCTCCTACAATAGGATGATGATTTATGGAGGCCCAGCTTTTTGGAGGGGTCCACCTCCGTTTATCTTTCTTCCACTTTTCTTTCAAAATACCAACCTTTTCTTGCTCCTCTTTTGAAACTTTTTTTGTGCCCCAACATCAAGAGGACTCCTTACATCCAACAAGCTGCCATATTCCTAATAAAGCCATATTTTAAAAAGCTAAATCTCCACGTTCTCCCAGAGAACCCATTTCCCATAGGCATCATTGCTGCACCCCCCCACCAAAAAAGCCAAAAGAATGTCCTTGTGGGGAAAAAAAAACTGGTGACTTGGCCCATCAGCCCCAAAGCTGATTCTGCTCTCATTTGATTTATAGCAATCCGTGATTTGGGTGGTTTGGGGGAAATTAGAAACCATTGCGTTGTAAAGATAGATCTGAATGACATTTGCAAGGAGAGAGGACGGCAGGTCTGAGCCAGTGAAAAGAAACACAGTTGCACATGGAAAAGGAGGGAAGGAAGAAAGATAAGGGTCTCCTGTGGATCCCTCATGACCTCGTGCTTTTGCTGGGAGTCAAAACACTCAAAAGGGCAGGACGGTCTCTCTCAAGCTCACTGTGACTCCACTGTTTGGTAGTGTTGCATGCTGTAGAAAGTAGCTATTGCTGGTTGGTTGGTTGGTTGGTTGTTGTTTTTTAATTTAAATCACTAAGGCACTGTTTTTCTTCTTTTGTAAAAAAAAATATTCACTGTGCACTTACGGAGAAAATAACCAAGAACGTTGTGATTTTAGAAGTTCTCTTTTCGATAAACCAAAGATTCTAGAAGTCATTCCATTGTTAACTTGTAAACATGTGTGAACACAGAGTGTGTTTGGGGACTGCTACTCAGAACCCTGGCAGATCTAAGCGGGGGGTAGGTATGCGTATGTGTGTAGGTACATGCGTGTGTCTGTATCTCTACACATATGTTGCACGCATGCAGTGTTCCAGAGCATTCTCTCCCCAAAGCCCTTAAAGCCCCAACTTGATGTGAAGCGATACTTGGCCTTTCTCACTGCGAGCTCCTGATGTGTCGACAGACTGCACGTTGCCTCTCTGTGTGTGGCTAACAGCTCCAGCCCTGTGACTCACAGCCACTTGCTCACCGTGGACGCGCTCGCCTTGACAAGAAATATGGATGTGAAAAGACACAGCAGCTTCACCCTTAGTTGCTGGGAACGGTAAACACCGTCTCTCGTAGCAAAGCATCAAAGGGACACGAAAACCGTTCTTAAGTTCCTTGATCTGCACTGTGCTTTGAGAGATCCACACGGTACATGTTTTTGCGTTTTGCTTCTATGTCAGTCATCAGAACCAGAAATCGAGAGGGAAGCATTACCAGTCTTTTCTGGGAAGGTGAAGCTCACATTCCTCACATTTGTTGGTCCCTCAGACGTTGACGTTTTATTTGGATCTGGACGAAGCTTGCTGGTCAGTACATTTTTCATGTGCCACGTTGTGCGATTTGTATGTTATTTTTCCCCCTTGCTGCCTTTGGAAAACAAACTCACAGGGTCCCTACTCGGGGTATTTCTAGCAGAAGGACTAGACTTGGTCAGGAGGCCGCTGTGCTTCGTTAAGACTGTGCATTTGTCTAGAGACCTTTGTAGGATCTCACCAGCATGGAGACACGCGCATCACAGAGCAGACCCCTGGATTCCTGGTCTCAGCCCCCTCCCACAGGCTCTGCACACCGTATTCACTCTCCTCTCTCCGTCGATCAGATGTGACATTTATGGTGTAAAACTAGGGATACCTGGGAGAACTCGAAGAAGTTGGCTGCACCCAGTGAATCAGACCATGTTAATTCATCCGTCTTCTAGTGGGAGTTTTTATTTTAACTACTTTTAAAATCTTGAGTAGGTCCTCTTTTCTGGAGATCAATGGGGCATGACTGGGAGATGCACAGAGACTTCTGAAGATGGCCACGTTCGAGCTTCTTAATACTCTCAGAGCCTGGAAGTAACCACATGTGGTTTCCTCCAGATTTCTGGGACTCTCGTGGTGCAGCAGGCCCAACAGAGTTTGCAGCCAACCCCAATGTTGCTGTGGCCGCGCGGGTTCAAACTTACTCAACAGAGTCAGGAAATGCATCTGTGCAAATGCTCTCGTTAAGCTAGTGCTCGTTAGTAGTAGCCCTGCTTCTAACAGTATTATTGAGACAGCACACATTCTGTTTTAAGGAGGAGAGGGAGGGGGAGAGGAAGGGGGGATAAGGAAGAAGGAAGGAAGGAAGGAAGGAGGAAGAGTGGGAGGGAGGAAGGGAAGGATAGAAGAAGGGAAGGAAGGAAGCTGAGAAGGGAAGGAAGGAGGGAGGGAGGGAGGGAAAGAAGGAAGAAAGGAAAGAAAGGAAGGGAAGGAAGGAAGGGGAAAAAAGAGGGAAGGAAGACAAGAGAGTTTCCACCTGAATACTCATGGGTCTGTGCACTGGTGGCCTTTGCCATTCAAAGACATTTCTGATCTGGAAAAAAAACAAAAGAAACAACAAACAAACAAAACCCTGCCCCAAGCATTCAAGACAGTCCTTTTCAAAATATATTTAAGCTCCATCAGCTCTTCAGAAACAAATGCGGACCTGGCTGAAAGCTCCTGCATCCAGTCAACTCATCCAACGGGCAATTCCTTGACATCTGATCTGTGGCAAGCACACCAATCCCCAGATATCCACTGCTAACCTGGCAAGGAACCCAGGGCTCAGATTCCGTGACTCAGGAGCTGC
This sequence comes from Ailurus styani, assembly GCA_002007465.1. Taxonomy (NCBI): domain Eukaryota; kingdom Metazoa; phylum Chordata; class Mammalia; order Carnivora; family Ailuridae; genus Ailurus; species Ailurus styani. The sequence goes on from LNAC01000109.1 coordinate 3,788,126, forward strand.
GGTTCCTACAAGCAAGAGGACTAGGATTCTCCCAGTCCTCAAATCAGAAATCCTTTAGCAATGATTTAAAAAAAAGGGGGGGCGGGTGTCTTCATTTGCCTTTGACTCTTACAAGCTCGCTCTCTATGCAAAAGGGACACTAGGGTTGGGGAAGGGGTGCCCTCCGTAAGCCAGGGCCCTTAGGAGAAAAGCATGCAGCCTCCCACTCCAGGCCTTCATTCGTCCCAGTGGGAAGCCCACGAGGGCAGGCACTCTTTGCTGTCAGGGATGAGCCAACTCAGAGTAAAAAGAGTCTGGGGTCTTCATTCTCCTATAAATGCAAGTGTAAACCAGCAGCGTGGTTCAGATGCTGAGATGGCTGCTCCTTTCTCAGATGGCATTACTAGGCACTCAGAGCCAGGTCCTAGAACGAGACGGTCCTATAGTTCCAAGAGCTGCCTGGATTGTGTTAGGGAGCTGACTTTGATTTCTAGGATGCACATTTGCAGAGGACCCCTGGCTAGCTTGAGACGATGCACAAGAAGATGATTTCGAGACAGGGAAAGATCCGGGAAGAATTTCTCTATTCTCAACCGGGGAAATTGTAATAGGACTCACCAGGGTCAACAACATAGAAGTAATGATTCTGATTCTAGGATTTGGTGATTTCCCCAATGGATTAGGACCAACAAACTCCTGAACATCTCATGCTTCTTTAGTCACCAGCTCGCATCATGGACACCGGTCACCTGAGTTTCCTCTGTAAGTGGTTTAACAGCTCCCGAGTGTTTATGAAAAGAGGGAGTATAATCATGGGGATCCTGATTGCTATTCCAGTGTTTTCCAAAGGAAGAGAACGCACCTGCTCCCTGGAGTTCCCCTCCAGTGGGCCTGCAGTGAGGAAAGAGGGTGCTTGAAGCCCTCCCTTGGAGAAACCCAAAGACGTACTTTGCAGAGAAATCAAAAAGGCCTGCGTACGTCTTCTGTGTTGTGTCCACCTTGGTCTCCCTTGCTCAACTATACATTACCAGAAAGACGTGGGGATTACCAGGAAAAGACGCAATGGCTAAAGTACCAAAGTTGGCATGTGTTCTTTTAAAAAAAATATAAATATATTTTTAAATAAAATGTTTATTTTGAAAAAGACATGAGCTTTCTTTTCCCCCCCGACTGTATGATCCACCGGGCCCTGTACCACACCCTTCACGGGTGGTATTTCATGAGTTCTCACAATGGCACCGTGAAACTACTGTTATTCCCATTTTACGTACAAAGAAACTGAGGCTCAGAGAGGCTCAGCCAATTGTTTAAGGTTCTCTATCTGAAATATGTGGTGTCCGCAGCCAGATGCTTTATCTCCAAAGCCCGTCTTCTCAGACACCACACATCTCACCTGTACTTACCACTGATAACACTAATACAATAACGACTTCTGTGAAAAGGAACAGACCCTCCTGCGACGGATATATTATAAAAGCATACACACACACGCCTCTTAGCCAGCCGGTCACTTTCACCAGTTTAGCAACTGAGCAAAGTGAGTAGGAATGCGGAAGGCATTGGGCATCCGGGCTATGCATAGACTCCCCAAGTAAGACTCAGTTTTTGTCTGATTTTCTCTCCTAAATGTATTCCTGTCATTTTCCCATCGGCGAGTGTGTAAACCAGGTGCAGGAACTCAGCTATCGTGAAAGGAGCCCGGGGATGGGGGTCCCAAGCCCTCGTTTAGGCTAGATTTGATTTTGCGTCATGCAATGGCTTTGCCTCTCCTGCTCTGCTCTTAACTTTCTGGTGGGCTCTCCCCATGTAGCAGCAAGAAGGCCACCGCTCGTCAGAAGCCCTAGGTGTCCACCCTTCAGACTAGCAATTCCAGCAAAAGAGAGTTTCACGTTCCTAGGAGTCACAGCAGAAATCTCGCCCCCCCGCCCCCGCTCTCTCAGTGGGCCCATCCCGGATCTCATCTCTGCGGCCATGAGAATGAGGTACACGTCCGTTCAGAGGGTCTGGATCCCCCCATTCATTCCTGAGCTGTGGACTGGGATCATTGGAATCTCATGGACTGACAGACTGAGATTTTTTTCTACTGGAAAATTGAGCTGCTATCAGCAAAAGAGGGAACAGGTGTTGAGGAGGCACCAGCTGTAGATTTCTAACATGCAAAACCCGCTTTCAAGAATTTTGTCATCTGGAGAAGGAGACAGGTAAGAAGGAAGGACAACATCGTCTGATGAGTGCTTACGTGGGAGTAAGTACATACATTGCCCGTGTAGTAGGGGTTACAGGAAGGGCATTTCATAAGCTCTTAGGCAGGGAGTATGGATGGCCAAGGACGCTCCAGCGGAGACCACTGTTGACATCGCACTCGGCCAGGCAGAAGGATTCCGTGCATTCCAGGCAGAGGGAACAGCCTACACAAAGGTTTGAACCTAAATGAGAATTTACCATATTCGGGGGGTATAAGAAGCTAAGGTGGCCCCCAGAACCAGGGGCTCCCAGGTAGGATTGCTGAAGATGGTTGGACCAGCTCAAGAAGAGAGAGAGGATCCACCCTTCCTTCCTAAATTGGATGACATCCAACCACACTGGTGAGTATGGTTCTCCTTTGCTCAGTCTACTGAGTCAAAGGCAATCTTTTCCAGAAATACGTTCACACACACCCAGAAATGTTTCCCCCGCTGTGTGGGCATCCCTTCAACCAGTCAGATCGACCCATAAAATTAACCACCACAAATACTACTCATAATAGAATCACCTTGTCATTGTCATCAGCAGCCTCATAAATGAAAATCCATGTTTGTCATTACGTGGAGATGAATAACCGTCTCCCGTTCTGGCTCAAAGTGGAAATCTTGGCTCCCCACATGCCTAGATTATAGGAAGTCCCCTTTAACATTCTAAAGCTCACGTCAGCTCCAAATGTCAAGAAATGCCCTTTATCTAGTAACGGAAAGAAGGATCCGCCGTTCCTGGCTTTTGTTCTAAAAATGGAACACAAGTGTTTGTTCTTTGCGACTAGGGGACCCTGTTTCAATCAACATATGGGTTGTTTTGAGATGGACCTATGTGCTTCCTAGCACCCAGGCCAGGGAATTGGAGCCACAGCTGCCGAGAGGGAAGTCCAGGGACTTTCCACGTCTTACTGGTGTCAGCCTAAGGGGCTCCTCAGAAAGGGTGGTCTTGCTTCCTTGGTATTGTGCTCAGCCAAGGGACCTCCAGGCTAAAGTCAGCTTGGACGTCTCCAGGGTGGAGGACTGGTGTTTTTTGAGTAACGTGGACCAGTTCAGATCGGCATGCTGAATCCTCTATCCTTCCTATTCTTCCAAGCCCGGGCGGGGCAGGATTCCAACTCTCTGTGCTTCCGCTGCACACCAAATAGATAAGGGTTCACACGGACGCTTCCCAAGGGGAACAGGTCTGGTGAAGACAGGGTCCAGCGGGGGTGACCATGAATTTATCATCTAGATCAGAACGCTTTTTTTTCAGGACAAATGCTCCATCCAACAGAAGGCTAGGACAACAGGCATATTGAAGACTGTTCCAGGAAAACCAGGACTGTGGTCCCCTTAAATATAAGCCCCCCGAAGGATCTAGAACCCACGTCCACTCTCCTTATCTTCGTTGTTCAGCTGAAAGGCTGCAGGGGTCAGGCTGACCATCTCAGCTCTTTCTAGCATGCCTCTCTCCCCCTGCATAGGTACCTACTACCCTGACTTCTATTACCATCAATTTGTTTTTACCTGTTTTTGAACTTTATATAAATGGAATCAAACAAAGAGTATTCTTCTGAAGCTGCTTTTTCCTGCTCAGCTTTTTATGTGTGTGTGTGTGTGAGGGTCATCTGTGTTTTTACCCACTGTTCGGTGAATGCATCCATTTTCCTGGTCATATAGTATTCTACTATATAAGTATATCACCTTTCATCTATCTGCTCTACTGGCTTTTTGTGTTTTGTTTTTTATTATTATTTTTTTAAGATTTTGTTTACATAGTTGAGCGTGAGAACGCATGCGCATGAGCGGTGGGGGATGGGCAGAGGGAAAAACAGACTCCCCGCTGGGCAGGTAGCCCAAAGCAGCTCTTGATCCCAGGACCCTGGGATCATGACCTGAGCCAAAGGAAGATGTTGAATCGACCGAGCCACCCAAGCACCCCTTTTGTTTTGTTTTTTAAAGTTTATTTATTTAAGCAATCACTGTACCCCACTTGGGGCTTGAACTCACGACCCGGAGATCAAGAGCCGTAGGCTCTAAGGACTGAGCCAGCCAGGTGTCCCTATCTACTCTACTGTTGATGGACATTTCAATTTTTGACTATCAGAAATTTTGCTGATACAGACATTCTAGCGCCTGCCTTTTGTTGCAAATATGTACACATTTCTGTAGAACGTGGGAAATTATTGGGGTATGGGGGTATGGGGTATGCCTACTGCTAAGCCTTAGCGGATAATGCAAAAACAGTTTCTGAAGTGTTTGTGTTGCGTTCCCTCTGCCTGAAATATATGAGTTGCAGTTGCTCTGTGTCCTCAACCGCACTCGGTTCTAACGGTCTTTTTCAATATTATGCTATTCTGTGGTTCTTTAGCCATTGGGGATTTATCTTTGCAGTAAAGTGCTGTCCAATCTCATCCATTTGTCTTTTAGGTTTTCTACCTTTTTCCTGTTGGATTGTAGGGTCCTTTACAGTCCAAAGTCGAGTCCTTCGACTGTTTTGTATAGTGCAAACAACTTCTCACACTCTGACGATGTTTTTTTTTCAATCTCCTAATGGTGTCATCTGATAAACCAAAGTCCTTCGTTGTGAAGTAGTCCCATTTACCAGTATTTCTGTTAAGGTGAGAGTTTTTAGTGTCATGTTCAAGAAATCATTGTCTCTCCGAAGGTCATGCAGAAATCGCTCTGTCTTGCTCTTTATTTTGATTTCTTTACTTCTTTTGGAAAGAATGATTTTGTAGTAATATGGTTTAGAGAATGGGAGGCCAGTAAACCTTTCCAGTCATTAGATGTTTAAAAATAACTTTCTTTTGCCCTTGTTGTTGAACGTTGGACCAGATGTAGAGTCTCTGAGTTGCACTTGAGCCACAACCTATTTCTGTTGGAGCTCTGGAAATGTGTTTCCAAATTTTATTGGCATTGAGTACTGCAGGTACCCAGAGAGATCAGTTTCTCTTTTCTTCAGAAACTTCTTTTCTCTGAATAGTACCTATATACATTTGTATCTTTCTTTTTGTTGCTCTATTTGGTTTTAAAATTTGACATGTAATTGACATATGACCTATTAGTTTCAGGTGTGGAATATAATGAGTTGCTAAATGTATATATTGTAAAATGATCACTACAGTAACTCTAATTATACTTACTCCATACATAGTTATAATTTTTTCCTTGTGATGAGAATTTTTAAGATTTACCTCTAGCAACTTGCAAATATACAACACAGCATGTGTCTTTGAAATTCAGAAGTTTTACCAAGATATGTGTAGGGTTCCCCCACCCTTCCCACAGTTATATTTTCTGGAACTTGGTGAATTATTTTAATTTTGATTTGAGCCTTTCTTCAGCTTTGCAAAATGTTTTGTTTTCTTTGACATTTTTATGCTTATTTCCTCATCATCTGCTCTGGGAATTCTATTACATATTTTTTGAACGTTCTGAAAAAGATTCCATGTCTCTTTTCCTTTTTCCCTTCATTTCACTGAGTTACTTACTTTTTCCTCTGAATTTTGGGAGCATTCTTCTAGCCCAACCTCTGCACCCCTTCCATTTTGGGCAGTACCAATTCTGTCATTTCCTGCCTCTACTGCATCTCATTCATTTGGGAGTCATGTGTTTCTTGATCCAAGAATTCTCCCTTATTTAATAAGGCTGGCTTTCATGGCAGCCAGCTCCTGCCACATCAAAGCAATGTTCTCTCAATTCTCACCAAACATGCAAATTAGACTTAAAAACTGTTATTTCCCTTACTTCCTGCTTAACTTCTTCACTGGGGGACATTTCTCTGAATTCTCAGATTAGCATCCTTGTTTCATTGATAGAACAAAAGCACAGGCATTTGAACGAGACAAACCTGGGTTGGGATCCCAGTTGTGACACTTGAATGGTTATTCACCTAAACCCTCTGAGCTGTGACTTGTATGATGGGCTCGTATGATGGGTATCCTAAAACCCTCATCCCAGAGTTCTTTTAAGGAATAAACGAGATCATGGGTGTTGAACAGCATGGGTTTGAACTGTGCAGGTCCACTTATCTGTGACTCTTTTTCAGTAAATATGTTGGAAACGTTTTTGGAGACTTAAGACCTTTTGAAAAAAACTTGCAAACAGGATAGCCTGGAAATACCAAAAAGAAAAGAAAAAGGTTGTTGTGAGAATATGTGTATAATACATGTAACATACAAAATATGTGTGAATTGGCGAGGTTATCGGTAAAGCTTCTGGTCAACAGTAGGCTACTGGAAGTTAAGTTTTGTAAGAGTCCAAAGTCACACCTGGATGTTGGACTTCGTGGGTGGTTGATACTCTAACGCTTATGCTGCTCAAGGGTTAAGTGTACTTAGAGTAGTACTTAAGGGTGTGATCTATTACCACCATCATCTTCTTCATATTATATTATATTCATCTACTGAGTCTTGTTTTCTCTTTGTTCATTCTCACATGGAGAGGTCTGGTTAGTCCAGGTTTTGGTGGCTGAGCTGGGGGAGGGGCGGGGAGGTAGTTTATCACAGGTGGTGTAGATCTTCATTTAATTCCCCCCCAAAGAATAATAAATGCTGCCTGGCCAGTGCTCCCCTCACCCAAAAATCACCCATGCTGTTCTCTGCCAAGATGGTGAGTGGAATCTTTCTTTAATTTCTGTGCGTGACATGGAATTTATTATCTCTGATGAGTTATTTCAAAATGACATTGGAGGAAGAAATGAGTCAAAAGCTATTAGCTTTAGTTAACATTTTGGACCCAATGCCAAATTTAAGATTGAGTATAAATAAAGGAGAATTAACACATAAAAGGTTTTGGTGAAAATGCAGTTGAATATTTCCATCGTTTCAGGATAGGACAGGCTTCCTAAGCATCAAACCAAAGGCATAATTACTAAAAGAAGAGATTCCTGGATCTGACCACATTAAAAATATAAAATTTCTGGCGGACAAAAATCAGCATTAGGGATCTTAAAAGGCAGAGGCCAAACTAGAGAAAGCCCTTGCCATCAGACACAACAGTGTGAATATAATTAATATAACTAACGAGCTTTTAAAAATCAGTAAGAAAATATGGAAGCCCATCACAGAAAAATGGGCTGAGGACATGAAGAAATCAGCAATTGATTAAATAAGAACAACCGAATAGCCATGAAACGTGGGCGAAATGTTTTAATGTGATTTTTTAAAGATGCAAATTAAAATTGCACTATAATGCTATTTCTCATCTACTCATCTGGTGAGATTATTAGAAGTATAATAGTGTAGGTCAGGGTGTGGGGAAAATAGAAAATTTATGCACAAGAAGTGGGCCTGCAAAATGTTTTCATTTTTTATCTAGAGGAATAATTTGGCAACACAAAAGAAGCTTAAAGAACATAGTGCAGAAATTCTAATTCTTCGATTTNAATGTTTTAATGTGATTTTTTAAAGATGCAAATTAAAATTGCACTATAATGCTATTTCTCATCTACTCATCTGGTGAGATTATTAGAAGTATAATAGTGTAGGTCAGGGTGTGGGGAAAATAGAAAATTTATGCACAAGAAGTGGGCCTGCAAAATGTTTTCATTTTTTATCTAGAGGAATAATTTGGCAACACAAAAGAAGCTTATAGTGCAGAAATTCTAATTCTTCGATTTTGATCTTAAGGAAATAAGTATGTGTGCAGTTTTAGCCACCGATGTGTTAATCATAGAGATATTTAGAATAACAGAAGACAGGAAAGAACATATTGACCTAACAAGTGTGATTCCATTTTTGAAATATATTTATAAATTCATGTCATCTTAGTGAGAATATGCATGATCTTCATTTTTTAATTTATCTGATTTATTCAATAAATAGCCTTAAGATGTATATGCATCTATACAGAAGCACATATGCTATTAGAACTTATTCATTAACATTTTATTAGTGAGTCCGTTTTATTCACAATTTTTATTTTGTAAGTGATTTTGGTAGCTTGTTTTTGTGTTTGTGCTCTCTTCATTAGGTTTGGTAACACGGTTAAGCCAATTTCATAAAATGAATTGGGTTGCTTTCATTCTATTTCTGTGTTCTGGAACACTTTAAATAGCAGAGGAATTAATCTGTTCCTTGAATCTTTTAAACAGCTCCCCATAAAACTATCTGGGCCTGATTACTTTGGAGAGTGTTATTCTGTGACAATGTTTCCAATTTCTTTAGTGGTCTTGGTCTACTCATTCTTGCCGCCCACTCTGGAAACATCTGTAGCAATTTTTATTTCCTGAGTGAAAACAGAGCTTATTTTAAAATAAGTAAACATAAAATTGCACCTTCTCTCATATTTTTTTTGCACCTGTGATTAAATCCTTTTTCTCGACCTTAAAATCCTTTTGCTAAGGTCGTGTGTCTCTGTCTTGCTTCTTTTTCCCTTTCTTTAGATCTATTCGCTTTATCTGTCTTTTAAAATAACCTGTTCTAAAGTGAATTCATCAATTCTTCAATTTCAGCAGTGGTTTGTGCCACAAGTGTTTGTTAAAGAGCCCAAGGTGAGAGGCAATAGGCACCTAGGTGAAGTGCTTCTCATGTTGGTGGAAAGGTGAAGAGGACAAAGAGAAAATGTACAGAGCCTCTTAATGTATAGGCTGGAGTTGGCAAATGCACTTCCATGCACCTGCCATTGGCCGAATCAGTCACACAGTCAAGTCGAAAGTTACTAGGTAGGGAAATACGCTCGGCCCGTGATAAGGCTCTGGCAAAGGTACAGATCCAAGAAAGCTGAAACACTGGAGCTGATACTGCCCAAAGAGGGGAACATATATCACCTTGTTTAAAAGAATCTTCAGGGCGCCTGTGTAGCTCAATTGTTGAGCATCTGCCTTCCGCTCAGGTCATGATCCCAGGGGCCTGGGATCCAGCCCTGTACTGAGCTCCCTCCTCAGCAGTGAGCCTGCTTCTCCCTCTCCCACTCCTCCTGCTTGTTGTGTTCCCTCTCCCGCTGTGTCTCTGTGTCAAATAAATAAAATCGTTAAAAAAAACAAAACAAAACCCAGAATCTTTAGACTACCAGTTATGGCTCAAGGGTATAAATTTTATAGCTGTAGGTATAAAAGTGATCGGAATCTGAAAAGGATGAGCAGTAGTCGGTCATTGCTGGTGGTAAGGCAGACTGAAAAAAGAAGGGGGGAAATTACAAATGACTCCTACCAACCTGCTCGGGAGTGACACCCATCACCCTGTGCACATTCTATGTCCAACGAGAATTGCATGATCGATCTTGGCCTCAAAGGGAAAGTGAAGTATAATCCCCTTTCATAGGTACAGGCGGTGACATTTTGGGCCATAATCAAATTGTACATGTACCACCTCCCTTTCCTCTCCCTCTCTCCCCTTCCACTTCCCTATCATCATCTTCGACAGCTCACAGCCTCGGAATTCTTTATCTACAAAAGGCAGGATGGTGTGTTCTTCAAACTCAACCACTTTGGGTATAGACTATTTTGAACATCCAAAGCCTGGATTCCTGAAACTCAAAAACGCTTTTCTTTAAGAAGTCTATTCTGACACGTGTTTCTGAAGCCTGCTTTGAGAGCTCAGATGAGCAGACCTGACACCCCTTTCTGTTTTTTCCGCACTGTCATCCCGTCCCTGGGTAGGAAGGACCAAAACATGAGCTGCTTCCCGAGTGGAGGAAAAGTTCATAGGAGAACAGGAAATATGTAAGGAAGCCACCCGTGAATACACTCTGGCGGGAGAGGCTGTGTTTGTGGATAAGTAGAAAGTTCCGTTTTAGAACTGAAATGTCCCAGATTGAAGACAGAGACTGGCATGATTTTGGAATTGTCTTACAGAATTCTCTAGTACTACTGTTGTCCAGTAGAACTAACTTTCTTTCTTTCTTTCTTTCTTTCTTTCTTTCTTTCTTTCTTTCTTTCTTTCTTTCTTTCTTTCTTTTTCTTTCTTTCTTTCTTTCTTTTTCTTTCTTTTTCTTTCTTTCTTTCTTTTTTCTTCCTTTCTTCCTTCCTTTCTTATCTCTTTCTCTCTTTCTTTATTTTTTAAGATTGTAATCATTCATTTGAGAGAGAGACAGAGACAGCGAGAAGGAATAGGAGCCAGGAGGAGAGGGAGAAGCAGGCTCCTCACCGAGCAGGGAGCCCGATGCGGAACTGGATCCCAGGACCCTGGGATTATGACTGAGCTGAATGAAGGTAGATGCTCAAGTGACGGAACCACTCAAGCACTCCCCCAACAGAACTTTCTGAGGGGATAGGAATATTCTATATTGGACTGTCCAATACAGCCCGTGTGGCTATTAGGCACTTACGACGTGGCTAGGATGACTGAGGAACTACATTTTTAATTTCATTTAATTTTAATTAATTTAAACTTCAATAGCTGCATGCGATGGGCAGCTACTATGTTGGACAGCGCAGTCCTAGATGTTCGCACAGTGTTGCTAAAAGCCATACAGCGACTTGTAATATCTCTTTTATTTATACATTTAAAAACCATGCTGCGCCTTGGTTGCTAAAAATATCTCAAGGTGGCGATAATTTCAGTTTGTATAAAAATGATATTGACATTATAAGCTTAGCACAGTTGGTTAAGAGCAAATCATGCCTTCACTTATTAATTGGCTGGAGCTGCCTGACCTAATAAGCAGAGGCTAAATTCACAATTAATTAAAGATCTCATGTTCATTCAGCCAAGACTTGCCTCAAACCATCTTTTGTTCGGCAGGCCAGCAAGATACTTCAAAGCATATTTAGGACATCTTGCAAGTATAATCAACATATGCAAAATATACTGTTACAAAAAAAGTCCTTTGCTTTATCAGATTAGTAATTCTGTCGTAGGAATGGGATTCTGCTCTATTATGCTAACTATAATCATATTTGTAGTAAATGAATATGACCTCATGTACTACATAGAAATGTATGTTATTTAATTAGTGCTAATTTAGCAAATAGTTCTCTATCTTTGCTATCTATCGGGCAATATTATTTCTCTATTCGAGACGGTAAAACTAAGGCTTAGAGAGATTATGTAATTTTTTGCCAAAGGTTATATAATTGGTATTTGGAAATATACCAACTCATAGCTGATCTGAAGCCCCTACCACCCGACCGTGCTGTCCTTACTTGACAGGTGGATGATAATAACCTAATTGCCATCACCTGTCTTTTCCTAAGGATGGAGGCTGCACAAAGAAATTCAGGACCCCCTTTCAAGGAGCCAACAGATGCCAATGGGAAACTGCTGTGTAGAAAGCTCCAGGCCTGCCACAGCTGATGCCCCTTGGTTCGCTGGAGGTGGAAGGGAACTGGGAACAGCTTTGAGACTGGAATCTAAGTCATACGAGAAAGTTGTCCCAGTCAAGCTGGTTCCATAGGCACGGGAACACTTATACCCTCCTTCTATTTACCCTCATTATACCCTTCTTCTATTTTGGCTGTTGGTTACCTCTTGGGTTTGGGAAAAATTAAGGATGAAACTTCTGGGATGCATGCCATGCTCGAAAGCTTAACTTAGGCACCTCAACAATTACCAGGTGGCCTTATGCCATTCTATGAGCCCGTCGCCGCCTGCCTAAATCTCCTTCCTGTGAATTCAAAACAGCAATGCCTCACGTTCACTTAAAATACAATGAAAGACAGATGCTCAGTTTCCTTCTTTGCTGTTGTCGTCTCGGTTCCACTTTGCTATTTTTAAAGCGGTGAAACCTTTCCCTTCCTGGGGTGCTACTCTGCAAAGCCCCCCCTGCCGCCCGCCGCCCCCCCCCGCGCCGGC
>LNAC01000109.1:3800494-3954235 GCA_002007465.1 Ailurus styani
GCCCCGGGCTCCGGCCCCTGCGGGACGGCTCGCGGGCGCGACCCCCCTCTCGGAACTTCCCAGCCCCGGGAGCCCTCCTCCGGCGCTGCCCGCTGCGCCCGGGCTCCGGTTGCCGAGCGCGAGGCGTGACGCATCCTTTCCCTGCGTCCCCGGCTGCCCCCTCACCCCGTCCTCCCTGCCTTTCCCCGGGGCGCCCCTCTCCCCCCGCCCGGCCGCCTGGCTTCCTGGAAACAGGTGTTCGCTCCGACGGTGCTGAAGGCTGCCGCCCCGCAGTCGCTCTCCCTGGATTCCCTCCCCTGCGCCGAGTTCTGGCTGCTCGGGGGGTCCGGGGGCCAGTGTTGGGCCTGGTCGGCTTGGCGGAGCGGAGCCTGCCCCTCCTGCCGGGTTCGTTTTCGGGGACTGTGACTGTACGAGGTTCGGGAGCTCTTTCTTGGCCGGGTCGCTTAAGGCGCTAGGTGTCGGAGAGGGGGTCGGAAGGGGTGCGGGGGAGAGGGGGCGGGGAAGGTGCTGGTGGAATGGCGCTGCTGTCGCCTGCGTCCTAAGACTGATTGCACTAGAGGGAGGGAGGGAGGCTGCAGAGACGGAGGTCCAACTCCTCTGGAAGCTGAGATAAGCGGAGGATCGCGGCCAGGTAGGGGAGGGGAACAGAGAGGCCCTACGGTCTGGCAGAGCCCGGCCCTCGAAGCCGCAGGACCCGGCTGCTGTCATCGCCGCGAAAATGGGCTACATCTGGGCTAGTGTCGCCAGGAGCCTCTCCGCAGGGTGCCAACCGCTATTAACGTTACATAAGGATTCTGGTGGGTCTCCTCCAAAGCCAGCCCTGCTGTGAACCCAGGGGGGTTCGGTGGAGGGGATTTTTCATGGAACTTCTGCTCCCGGGGAGGGATTCCCCTTGCCGCTGTGGGGCCGAGGAATTCAGGTGTGCAGCTCTAAAGCGAAGTGGAAAGCCGAGAACCCAGCCTTGGGTTCGGTTCAAGTGCAGGCTTCACTCATGGAGGGCTCTCCACTAGGTTTACACGGAAACCGAATACCTTTCTTGGGTGGGAAGTGGAGCCTGAGCTGGCATCCGGTGGGGCGGGGGTGGGGACATCCCTGGGGACCCGGGCAGGAGACACTCGCAGGTAAGCATACTGCCCTAATTACGGTGGGCGTCCGAGGGCAGGGCATGCGGTGACTTCTTCTGCTTCCAGGGACTCCAGATGGTTTCCAAGTAACAATGTCTAAAATTGCCTTGGATTCATTTCCCTTTCCCAAACACATGGGCTTTCACATGAGGGAGAATTTATGAATAGCAGAGTCAGATTAGCCCAGATTTCTGGCATGGCATCGCCACAGAGAGAGCCTCACGTGGGCTGCCGAAACGGTGTTCTCCTGTCTTGGTCGTTCAGCAGGTGACCGTCGAGCTGATCTGTCTTGAATATCTTGATTTCTGCATCACCCTGCGGGCTGGGAGCGGGTATCCCATCAGGTCAACCAAGTGGTCAGGAGGCACCCCCCTCCCCCAGCCGTAAACTGGGGTTGCTGGTCCAGCTTGGTCTTGGGGGTTCAGTTCAGTGCTCGAACGGAAGTGTGAGCCAGTGTGCAGGCTTTCTCTCTGGCGTCCTCTTTCCAGGACTTGTTTCAAAGTGGTGAGATTTACAAGCCTGGGGCTTAGACCCCCCCCCCTTTTTTTAAACCCTCATCCACTGAGGAAAGGACACAGGAAGAGGGGAAGCTGGGTTTCAGAATAAGTGAGCTTATTTGAAAGCACCTTCTTGCAAGTCCAAGCAGCTGGTCACCAAGAGGTACTTTCCACTCGCTGGTCGGGGCTCTGGTGGACGCGGGCGGGTGGGTGAATGCTGTCTTCATCAGGCCGCATCTGTTGGCTGATGTGCTGGGGAAAGTGGGGCCCCATTCACCTCTGCGTCTCACTAGTATGTATTCATTTTGATGACCTTTAGAGTAAACGTTTTAAAGCAAAACTCGGTTCATGTTTCTTTGCTGCCGAAGACTTTCCAATGGCGTCTCCTTGCACTTAGTGTCCCAGATCTTTGCAGACACCTATGGGACCTTGCCAACTCCTCCTTATCTCTCCATAAGCATTGTCCCACCTGCTCTTCATTCACTGCTCCAGCCACAGTGGTCTTCCTCGCCCCAAACACCCCAAGCTCATTTCCATCTGGGGGCTTTGTTCTCCCCTGCCCCCCCCCCCGCCCCGTGCTGCCCCTACACCTCTCCCTCATCATTCAGTACTTAGCTCAGAGGCCTTCAAGAGGCTGCCCTCCTGCATTCGATGTCTAGCCCCTTATCCTGTTCAGGTTTGTCGCCGTTCCGCTCTCTCTGAAAATGCTTACAGTTTTCATCTTTTGTTTTCTTGTCTGCCTCCAATAGAATGTATTGACCACCGCTGTACGGCGTCTATAACCCAACGCCTTGTAGGCAGTTGGTGCTCAATCCGTGCTTATTGACAAGATTAAAACTGTTCCCTGTAGCGTCCACACCGGTAAATGAAAGAGGCAGCATTTACTTTGACTTTCTGAGACAGCATGAGGCAGGAGTTTAGCATTGTTTTTTGATTTCTTGAATCATTAGAAGCTGTCGGATGAACGTTTGGAAGTGGTAATCGCTTTATGGAGTTGCTTTGGCAAGCCACGGGATCCTTGTCCTTGGGTGTCTGGGTAGTGATGACTTTCCTGTCTTTGAGGAAAAACAAGCAATAGGTGTGAGGGTCGCTCCTCCCCATGGCTCTTTACCCACTCGCCTTCCAAAAGTTGTAGGTTCTGGAGTTCTGAATCTAGAACTGCCCGGGACTAGCGCCAGTCACTTGAAGAGTCGGAGTATCCGTGCTTCGATACCCTCCATGGAGTTACTAGTATTTCCCCCCCCGAAGTGCTCACATCTGAGTAGAGAGGGCATCAGCAGCTGTGAAGAGAGGTTATAAAATGAATCGCCTTTAATGGGGAAGAGCTTCGTCTCCTAGGTGTGCTTCTCCAGTCTCTGCACAGCTTCCTTCTGCTTTCAATTTTCTACTCTCAGTGTCTACATTTCGCTCCGTCCCTCAGGAAGCATCCCCTGGCCCTACAAGCCTGGGCCCCCACGTGCCTTGTACCACGTTTTGCACTGGGAAAGTCGGAATCAAGAGTAGCTGTGAGCCTCTTTGGACAAACGCTATCCTCTCTTCTGGGTTACATGTCCTGTGCTGTGTACGCTCTCATACGTTCGTCCATTTCTTTATTCATTCAGGAAATATTTATTGAATGTCTGCTGTGTGCCAGGCACTGCTGGAGTTCAAGAAACATTACAGTGCAGAGTAGACAAAAATCCCCATTCTCTTGGAATTTGTATTCTAAAGGCATGCTGTTTTTAAGTTGTACCACAGTTTTCATCTTGTTTATTTTTCCCTCTAGACTTCAAGTTTGTTGTGGGCAGGGACAGCTACCTGCCCGGCATGTAGTAGGTTCTCTGAGGTTCTTGACAACCGAATGAATAAGGGAGCCGAAGGTCCAGGTGTGGTGGGTCGGGAAATTGTGCAAAGCGGTTCGGAGGCAGGGGACACTCCTGACATGGTGCCCCTTTCATGTTGTGATGCGGTGGCTGCCTGGAGGAGTGGCCAGCAGCTGCACTGCTGGGCTTTGGAAAGATGAGGCAGGATTTAAGAGGGGGCAGGGATTCGTTCGTGCCTGATTTATATGCCATTTTGTACCTTCAAGAGCATCTTTTGGTTGCTGGGGTGAGAAGCACCCTGAAAGGCGTAGTTTTTCTTGGAAGGGGCACTGGTTTGTGTTGGGGGGATAAAACCCTGAGTGGAAATTTAGAGACCCACTCACTGCAAGAGACAAAAGAAGTTAAACAGGCCGGGCATGGGAGGGAGGCATGGATGTTCAAGAGCAGGGCAGCCGGTCAGGTTGGAT
This sequence comes from Ailurus styani, assembly GCA_002007465.1. NCBI lineage: Eukaryota > Metazoa > Chordata > Mammalia > Carnivora > Ailuridae > Ailurus > Ailurus styani. The sequence continues at coordinate 3,804,385 of LNAC01000109.1, forward strand.
TATTTGGTGTTGGAGGCTCCGAGCTGGGAGCGGAAGACAGAGTTCTGTCTTGGGCCCCACTTTCCATTCCTGGACTGCTCAGCCTGCAGCCCCGAGTGGGTTTGGTTTCTGGTGCACAGCCTGTCCGAGCGGCTTTGCTGCTGCTGCAGCCAGGCGTGCTGAGCTGGACGCTCAGACACAGAGCCTCTAGGTCAAAACACCCGAGCCAGGGAGCATCTGTTCCTTGAAGGCTTCTTTGAGACACAGCCTTGCCCATCAGCACGCCTCCTAAGAGCCGTGACCCAATCAATAGGACATCAGGAGCAGAGTCAGAACCAATTCTAAACGAGTCATCAGACCACTTCGTTCCCCACCTATTATGTGTGTCCTGGGAGTCGGACCTGTCAGACCAACGCAGGCCCGGTCACATCTTCCCGTTGGCCCCGCAGGGCTGGGCAGACCCACACTGGTCCCCCAAGGAGCACTGCACATTTATTAGGTCTCAGCGCAAAGTTTTTCCATTCGAGTTTTATGGAAGCTCGTGTCTTGCCACCTGCTCTGGTGTATAGATGTGAGATAACAGAATGTACTCACCAATTGATGAACAGGCTAGCAAATCTGGAGAGAATATTTTTTGCCTGCATCTTCCGAGCTCCTTACTGTGCAGAACTGGGCGGCTCTCAGCAATCTGTGTGAGGCTGCCTGGGCATTCCTGCAGAATGCTGTTCTTCCAGACCTGCAAGTCATTGCCAGAGAGCCGTTCTCTTCAGCAGCAGTTCATGACATCTCCTCCCGCTTCACCTCCACCAAGGAAATGTATCAGTCTTCATTAGTAGGACCACTTTTTTTTCTTTTGCCTCTAGAGAAAGTGGGTCAGCAGCCATGTGAGTAAAACAGTAATTTAGGGTTGTCCCTTTTCGAGGGGATTAGGAGGCATCCCTCTTATTAATAATGAACAGTTGATTTCAAATGCTATATTGATAGTGACAGCAAATAATAAAATTGTGCTTCAGCTCTGCGTCGAGTCAGGTGTAGGTCAGAGAGAAGGTTGTGGGGACAGGGAGGAGAGCAAAGGGCTCTCCCGTTGGGTGTTGGGCATCTCAGTATGCCAGCATCGGGGACCCCGCCGCCCCTGGGAAGCGCGCGGCCATCTAGCAATTTAAAGCTATCCTTTCTGTCCGGGAAGCAGATGTTTTTGCTTTCATTTTCCAACTTCAGAGTTTATTTTTAGAGTAAATGTTTATTTTCCCACAGAATTCAATTTACTTTTTTTAACTTTCTTTTTGGTTACATAAATGATATTTGTTTATGGTAGGAAAATTATAAACTTATAGATGGGCAAGAAGGAAAAACATGACCAGTAATCTCACTACCTGGGGGCCACATTTAATACTTTGGATATCATTTTCTAAGTTTCTAATAGGCGTGTATTCTTAGATAGAGACCACACTCTGTGTATTCTTTTGCAGTCTGCTTTATCTCCCTGTGTGTTACATCTTGAATATCACCTCATGTCAACAACTATATATCAACAACTATGTATCTATAGTATGATTTTTCAAGGGTATGTAATATTCCATTATAGTTGGCCAATTTCCTTTTGCTAATCGTGTAGCAAATACTTTTCATTGGTTTGCTTTCCTAGCATGAAGTCTTAGAAGTAGAATTTCTGGGTCAAAGAGCATGTGAGTTTTTAAGACCATGTGAATGTATATTTTATACATAAAAAACAAACACTCACACGTATTATATTTACCTCCTCAGCAGAATTGCCAGTTTCTTCCCTTTAACCCTCTTAGGAAGTAATTTCACAACTTTGTTAATGCTCAAATGAAAAACCTCTCTTTGCTTCTCTTTCAATTTCTCGTGACATAGAGTATTTTTTAAGTTGGCTGGACATTTCTTCCCTTTTCTGAATTGCCTGCACATGTCTTGCCCATTTTTCTAAAGTCACGTCATAACGTTTTCCTATTGATTTTAGGTAATTTTTAATACATTCAGCATATATGTGCTTTGTCACATGCCAGCCCACTGCCTGTAGATTTTTTGGCTTTTATATTCTTTTATATTTTGTCTCAAAATATTTTGTGATCTGAAGTCTGTCAATTTATGGTTTGTGCTTAAATATTATGCTTAGAAATGTTTTCCCCAGCCTGAGATTACATAAATATTCATACATTGTCAGTACCATTTATATAATTTAGTTTTCCCGTCAGACTTTAAATTCATCAGTCATTAATTCTGCTGTAGGACGCAACAGGGGTGTCAAATCTAGTTTTTCTTTAAAAAAAAAGTAGTAGGGGCACCTGGGTGGCTCAGTCGATTGAGAATCTGACTTTTTTTTTTTAAGATTTTTATTTATTCATTTGACACACAGAGAGAGATTACAAGTAGGCAGAGAGGCAGGCAGAGAGAGAGGAGAGAGGAGGAAGCAGGCTCCCTGCTGAGCAGAGAGCCCGATGTGGGCCTCGATCCCAGGACCCTGGGATCATGACCTGAGCCGAAGGCAGCGGCTTTAACCCACTGAGCCACCCAGGTGCCCTAGCATCTGACTCTTGATTTGGGTTCAGGTCAGGATCTCATGGTCATGGGATCGAGCCCCACTTAAGGCTCCGTGTTCAGCGGGGAGTCTGCTTGGGATTTTCTCTCCCTCTCCCCCTCCCTCCTGTTCATGCATGCAGTCTCTCAAATAAATAAAATCTTAAAACCCAGGTACCCTACTATCAAATTGAATCATGTACGTCAGTCCCACTGTATTAAAATGTCATCATGAACTAAAAGATTTCACCTACTTGGATCTGTTTCTAGGATTTCTAATTTGTTCTCTTGACCTGTCAGTTGGCAGGGGTGTGAGATGAACCCACCTGCCCAGGTGAGCAGCCATGGGTTGGTGTCCCTTGCTTTGGGTGGAACAGTGGGGTTGGTCGGTTTCCCAAATCTCAGCTTCATCCAGGGCAACTCCTTGGCTTGGCAACTAAAACTCCACAGCTTTGCCCGAGGGTCTCGCTGTGCCTTTACCACAGCTAATCTGCACATTACTCCCTTATAAGTTAGACTTGCTTATGTTGCCTTGGCTTTGCTTATCTGTTTATTTCCTGCCTCAGCATTTTTATAAGTGAATATATTAAGATGGAGGAGATTCACAATTTTATGCTAGTGAGTATGCTGAGACTTCTTCTCATGTGGGAATAGGGTATGCTTATTCAAGTCTGTTTATGAGCCTGTAAAATAGTGTTTGTTTAAGTCTCGCACAATTTTGGTTTTGTTTTTAGGTAACTTGTCATTGTCACTACTCTTGCCTTAATGATTGGAAACTTTTGTTACTTTTTTTTTACTCTTTATTGGTGGAATGTAAGAAAGTTACTGATTTTTGTGTAACTGTTTTAACAACCACTGTCATAAACAATCTGATCACATTTATTTATTTATTTGTTTGTTTGTTTGTTTGTCACCATACTGTATATCATTAGTTTTTGATGTAGCGTTCCAAGATGCATTGTTTCCGTTTAACACCCAGTGCTTCATGCAATATATACCCTCCCTAATACCCATCACCAGGCTAACCCATCCCCCGCCCAACCCCCACCCCCAAACCCTCAAGTACTGGAACAAACCATCCTAAAATTTGTATGGAACCAGAAGAGACCCCGAATCTCCAAGGAAGTGTTGAAAAAGGAAAACACAGTTGGTGGCATCACATTGCCTGATTTCAAGCTCTATTACAAAGCTGTGATCACCAAGACAGCATGGTACTGGCACAAAAACAGACACACAGACCAATGGAACAGAATAGAGAGCCCAGATATGGACCCTCAACTCTATGGTCAGATAATCTTTGACAAAGCAGGAAAAAATATCCATTGGAAAAAAAATCTCTTCAATAAATGGTGCTGGGAAAATTGGACAGCTATATACAGAAGGATCTCATTACTTTTAAATACTTTTTACAAAATTGAGGCTGTTGACTTTTCCAGGTAGACATTCATATTTCCTGCAAATAATCATTTTGCTGCTGCTTTGCCAATATATATACTTATTTTATTTTCTTGTCTAATTGCATTGTCTAGGACTTACAGAACAGTGTTAAGATATTGGGGCAATAAGTAGGCTTCCATGTCTTTTTACTATCCTTCATGGAAATGCATGATAATTGGCTCAAGAGATTTTGTTTTTTAATCACGTTACCTATTACATAATTTTATTTTTTTTACTTTGGGTTTTTCTTTGGCACCAAAGTTAAATTTGATTAAATGTATTCTTACGGCCTTAAAGATCATCATATCTTTTCCCTTCAACTAATATAGTCACTCAGTAATTTATGCTGTAAATATTTACTGAGCACTTACTATGTTCCAGACATCGTTTTCATTGTTTGCCATGGGGCTACATCAGCCATAGAGTTCCTACCCATGCGGAACTTGTGTTCTCTGAGTTTGACCCCCTACAGATTTTCTAATATTGAGCTCTCCTTGTCTTCCTGCAGTCAATCTTATTTGACTATGATTTGTTAATTTTTAAAAATACTGCTAGATTTAATATGTTGTTGTTTTATTTAGGATTTTGGTATTCAGTATTCATAAATGAGAACATCTGGATTTTTTTCTTTTGGTTAACCTGCCAAATTTTGATAACCTTGTGAAATGAATTGCCCACTTCTGTTTCTGTGCAGTGAGTTAAGGAATTAACATGTTTGTTGAAGGTTGGAAACAACTTTTCCAGGACGTTTTTTGGAGGTAATCTTTGACAGTTTCCCCAATTTCTTCATCGGACTATTTACGTTTTCTGTCTTTTCCTGAGTCATTTTTGGTAACATAGTTTGTAGGAAGGCATTCATTGCATTTTGCTTTTAAATTTTAATAGGATCTTCTGAGTATAGAGTTGTAGCTCCTAATTTGCACTTCTTTCTCTTTCTTCACACTAACCAGCTTTGGCAGGGGCTTTACTCTCCTCCACATCCCATAGAATCAGCTCTTAGATTTAATCTTTTCTCTTTTTTTAGAAAAATTTCTTTCTCATTAGCTCCTGATCAATGTTTTCTTCTGTTTGTTAGAAATTTTGCTTTTTAAAATATTTTTTCCTCTTGATTTCCTTGGGCTGATTATGTTCTTTAACTAGTCTTTAGTCTTCTGTGTTGTTCTTGTATAGGTTAGGCTCTGCTCTGGTAATGGGTGAGCTCCAGAACCTTAGCGGCTAAACATTGCAGAAGTTTAAGTTCACATGAAATGTGAGCGTGGGGACTTCCAAGGACCGCTTTCCTCCATGTGTGACTTAGAGATCCAGTCTGCCTCCAAACCCCCCCCTCCCATGCCCGCACCTCCCTCATCTCAGTATGTGGTCTTCAGTCACTGCCACTGGCTCTTAAATGCCTGGGCCTGGAATTTACAAATGTCACCTGTGCTCATGTTTCATTGGCTAGACCTAGTCACAAAGCCCCCTTGGGTATGACAGGAGATGGGGGCCTCTACCACGGCTATATTACCAGGAATATAGTCTCTCTTCTCTGCCACTGCCCATCTTTGAAATCCTTCTTGTTCCCCTACACAGTGCCCTCTGCCCTCCCCCCTCCACAGCTGTGCCTATGAGAAGGTCATTCTTTATCAACCACGGGTGATTGGAGTTGTTGATTTTCATTGTCCTTTGTAGGAAACTGTGAGATCCTTCAGGAGAGCACCTTTAGGATAACAAACTTACTGATGTCCACTATTTCTCATGTCAAGATTAATTTTTGATTTTTTTTATAGTCCTTCTTACAGTAGGGAGAAGAATAAAGAGAACAGAAATTCTCTCTTCTCTCGCCACACTGGAATGTCACCTACTTTACGGGATTATTGCCAGGGTTAAATAAGATGATAAATATAATATCCACAGCGTAACCCCTGAGAAATCATAAGCACTCAATAAATCGTGGGAATTAACCACTCTCCCTTGCTGTGCTGCAAGTCTCTTTGACGTGAGACGTTTGTTTTTATTTTATTTATAGGCCTGAGTACCTGGGAATTCCAGCTTGAAATTCATACCCATTTGTCTTATTTACCAAATCAAACCCAGTGGTTCTGTGTTTAGTCACAAACGTGAAATAATCTGGAGGTTTCAGTAATGCCCTTGACCTCATTCATTTAATGCCCACGGATAGTTACTGTATTACTTGGGGTGGTTTAGGTTATGCTGCCATGACAGAAACAATCCACGTCGCCGCACCTTATGGCCCTGGGTGGTGGGGACTGGGAGTCATCCCCCAAGCACCCAGGCCCATAGCTCTGTTCCACACCTGCCTGTCTGATGGCAGAGGCAGTAAATGAGGGTGTGGTCAGTCACACGCTGGCTCCTGGTGTCTTCTTCTGGAAGTGAGGTGTCACGTCTACTCACATTTCATTGGCCAGACTAAGTCACCTGGCCACACCTCATTTGCTGTGGGGGAGGTAAAGACAATCCTTCATGGACCGGGAAAGAACAGAACCACAAAAGCCACAGCGATGTCACCTGTCGCTGAGAACTGGGCTGTGTGCTTCACGGGCATTATTTTTATGGACTCATTGCAGCATCTGTATGAATTGGGTGCTATTTATAGCCTTATTTTACAGGTGGGGAATGGAGGCTAGAGGTGGTGTCCAAAAAAGGGGCGGAGCCAGATTTGGTCTGGGTCCTAAGTAGGTCAGGCAGAGGCAAATGCTTCCTCTGGTCTTGCTCTCCCTACCAGTGCGTCTCTGTGGCCTCGGGGTCCTTCCAGTTACTTCAGTTTAGGTGGTTTTGCAAATGCTAATTAACTGCTCTTGACTTGAATAAAAATAAAAATGTCACATTCGTTTAAGGTAATGGGTATCTTGCATGTCCCTTAACCACAAAGAGCATACAGTGAAATTTCTGCCAATAGAAAATTCTTCACTTTGTTTCCTCACTGCAGTTTCAGAGAAAGGGTAAGAGAAATGCCCTTTGAAAGTATTATTATTTTTTTTAATCTCAGTGCTCGCTGTGGAAAGCAGGCATTGTGGGTACCCGCCAAAGCCCTTACAGACTCCTGCATAACACAGTAAGCCAAGAGACCTTAAAACATAAGGAATATGCGAAGCAGAGAGAGCTTTGAGCTCCTGCTGCATGTCACCGTGGTTGCAGAAGTACGTGTTTACTCACTCACGGGCATATCTGCTCTTACTGAATGTGCCCGTGACAGACACTCGGTGCCATGCTTGCTTGCTTTCTTTTTTTTTTTTTTTTTAGAGATTTTATTTATTTATTTGACACAGAAAGAGAGATCACAAGTAGGCACAGAGGCAGGCAGAGAGAGAGGAGGAAGCAGGCTCCCTGCTGAGCAGAGGACCCTGAGATCATGACCTGAGCCGAAGGCAGAGGCTTTAACCCACTGAGCCACCCAGGTGCCCGGGTGCCGTGCTTTCCAGACAGTCCTGCTTAATCCTCACACACTCCCGGAGCAGGCCCTGGGTGGTGGGACTGGGAGTCGTCCCCCAAGCACCCAGGCCCATAGCTCTGTTCCATACCTGCCTGTCTGATGGCAGAGGCAGTGTTGTGAAGCACTCGGAGCAGGTTGTGAAGTTTCCCTGCTTTCTGTCCGAGTCTCGGTGCAGGTGCATTGTTGCTGCTGGCTACACTGTTGCAAGTTCAGATTTGCTTCCAGGTGGATGTTACTTATCACCATACTCTACTGACCACAGCAGGGGAGAAAGCAGAATAATTTAAATGCCTAATATTCGTGGAGTGATTAATTGTGGCACATCTATACAATTGTAACAATCTCAGTCTTTTCGTAACACTCCAGAAATGTAAGGGCTTGAGAGAAATGTTTGAGATAAGAGCACAGGATACAGAAGTGCATACAGAGTTGAGATTGCACAGTGTTTAAAAAAAATTGTATAGAAAAGACTGGAAGGAAATCAGGAAAACTGGAAGGCTTAGCATGCAGTATTTATCTCTGGGCAGGCTTATGAGTGGTTTGATTTCTTGCTGCCTATACTTCTAAAAAAATTTCCAAATTCTTTAAACATGTATTTTATATGTTTATAAAAATGATCTTCCCAGGACTCAAAAGGGGGCAAAGGTAAAATGTAGCTGGAATTTCTCATAATGATGTTTTAAGTTCAGGGCTCAGAAAGGTCTAAATAAATATGCTCGAAGTTCTCTCGAGCCCTGGTTTCAAACTTGGGAAACTTCTTATCTTTATGATCCGGAAAGGACATGATGTCAGATTTCATTTTATAGAATAAAACAGTCTTTCATTAGGAGCGATGTGCTAATAGCCTTTTCGGGTTGCTGATTTAAAGACACAGAATATTTTGAAACCTTGTCTGTACGACTTGAGGTTGAGGACTTCCCAACAACAGGTTAGGGTTCTCTGGTTGCAGCCCCAGAAATGGACTTAGGCTCATCTAAGCAGAAGAGAAGATTGGGAAGGATGGGGGTGGTTCATAGAATCGGGACCAGGGAGTGTTTCTGGAGCCAAGAACACTTTCAGAAAAGTTTCTTCCCAATTGTTTTTTGTCATGGATCACTTGGGTGATTCTGTCATGGAAGAGAGTTCCCTTGGTTTAGTTTGGAGCATGCGACCTGACCTTCCCTTCCGGGCAATGGGAGGGTAGAGAGAGAGCTCTCTGAATTGCATGTCCCCAAAGACAGCAGTGGGGGCTGAGGCTGTTCCCAAAAGGAAAATCAAAGGCTTATTCTCAAAGGACCAGGAAGAGGTGGGGGCCATCTAGTACACCGAGACATTGACCAGCCTCTCGTCAATGACTCAAAGACCCTATCTTCAGTTTGCCAGAGATCTCCAAACTTAGCCGTAATCTGGAGAACGTGGTTCCTGGTATTCAGAGATGTCGTTTCCTGCCCCTGCATACCCAGTCAGTTACTGTGAAGTTGTCTCTAGATTAAATTTACCCATGTCTTCTTTTCCATTTCTGAGTCTTAATTATAGTCCAGGTCTCCACCCTTGACTATGGAGGTGCCCTTCATTTGTATTCTTGCCTTGAATCTCTCTCTCTCTGACTTCCTGCGAAACTGGCCAGACTATATTTTTGAATCCATGGACAGAAGAATGTCCTTTTCCTTTTTTATCAGGTTTTGTTCTGTGGGGGTGGGGTGTGACCGCTAGGACTGTGGGAAATGTGACACGCTGTCGGTTCATCTTAGAAATGTACAATCCGCATTTATACTTAAGGCTCTGAGAAGTTCCGCACTAAAGAAGACTGTTGATCATTTGTATCATTTAGAATGCCTTGAACTATAGTAGCAGGTGTCAGTTCAGAGCAGCTTAAACTATAAGATAACTTTATTTCAGATGACAGGGCATCCAAAGGTAGGGAGAGGCCAGGTGCCTTGTGATCAGGGTACCTGCTGTCTTCTGTTCCTTTTGCCTTGGCTTTGCCTTCATCTTTCATTGGCCTGTTCCTCAGATTGGCTTGCTTTCTTGCTCAGAATACAGCCATTAGCATCAGCTGAAGTAATTGCTTCCATGCTCATAAACCACATGGGAGGCAAGAGAGGTGCTGTGGTCTGAATCTTTGTGGACAGTGAAGGTTGAGCCTCACGAATGGGATTTGTGCCCTGTTAAGTGGCTCTGGAAACCTCCTTTGCCCCTTCTACCATGAGAACACCAAGGCACCGTGATGATCCAGAAAACAGCCCCCCCTCACCAGATCAGCTGGCATCTGGATCTTGGACTTCCAGCCTCCAGAACTGTGAAAACTCAAGTCCTGTTGTTTCCAAACCCTGGTCTGTGGGGTTCTGTTAGCACCGCTCAAACAGACAAAGACAAGAGGAGCAACCCCCAGGGTTCCAGTCACGGGAGAAGATAAGAGTCCTTTCCTCCAGTCTAAGCCAGTTCCTTCACATGTGTGCCGTTGACCACTACCGCAGGTCGGAGGGAAGGGACGCTGATGGTCTCCCAGCCTGGGTCTTCGAAATAGTCACTGGCCAGGAAGGTAGGATTATGAGGACTGGCTTCGAGCCATTTATGAACCTTTCTGGAGTTGGGGTGGGGAGAAAGGTCTTCTGGGTCAGGCGACCTTCACAGGAGAGGCAGGGAGACTGATACCTGGACAAAAATCAGATTTCTGTTCTGAAGGGAGAAGGAGTGAAGCATTCTGGACAGACCATCAGCAATGTCCACTGTAGCTTGTTCGACCCAGTATTTTGAGTGGGAAAACCATTTTCAGTGGTACATGCATTCCTTCAACTAGACTTCGTAGTACGTAATCAGGGGGAATGTTAGTTGATAAAGTTCGAATCTTACTTTGCCAGTATCTTCCTTTACTGTTGATCAAGCCTTGCCTCTTCTTTCCGTTTATCAGAACTGTTTTGGAGCATTGGTTCATGGTGTTGTACAAGACTTGGCGTATTGTAGTATAGTTCCGGGGTCGCATACATCTGTCTGCATGTCTCTGTTGTAATTGTGTAGTCGGCTAGCCCGCAGATGCCCAGCAGTGTCTGGAATGTGGAAGGGACTCAAGAACTGTTTGTCCAATTCATGCTCATAGCTCAGTGAAGATGTCAGCCCGTCCCACCTCTTCCCACTGTTGCTCCTTCCTGTGTGCATCCACGACGCTGTGCTTGTCCTATTTTATCCCTTTTGTCACCCTGCTTTGATTTCTAGTTGCTGTTGGTTCTGCTTTCCTCACTGGACTGGGAGCTGTATTTGCAGGAGCTGGAGCTTACTCTTCTGTGTCCTGTCTGTGTTGTGCAGGGTGCTTTGCAACCAGCAGGAGCTGGTCCTTAGCAGGGTGCTGGAAATGAGGTTGCTCAAACAGGTGTCAGAATGAATTTTTTTTTAAAGATTTTATTTATTTGAGAGTGCAGGGCAAAAGAGAGAGGGAGCACAAGTGGCGGTGGAGGAGCACAGAGAGGAGGAACAGACTCCCCGCTGAACAGAGTCCGATGCAGGGCTCAGTCCCAGGACCCTGGGACCAGGACCTGAGACAAAGGCAGATGCTTAACTGACTGAGCTGCCCAGGTGCCCCAGAATTGATTTTTTTAAAAATTACCACAAAATTGATGTTTCCCCTGCTAAATATTTAGCTGTGGGCTTCTAATTCTCCCTTGATGATCTCCCAAGATTATATTCTATTAGCAAAAATAGGATATGACTTTAGGGTTAGTCCTTAATGTGTTGCCTTCAATTCAAGAGTACGATTCTCTAATCATAAGCATGAGTAGCTGTGCCCCATACCTATGCCACTGCATAGTCACGTATGTACGTTGGGAGGAATGTGTAAGGCGTGACAACCTAATGAATAAAGAAGCCACTCATCGGGGTGCCTGGGTGGCTCAGTCGGTTAAGCATCTGCCTTTGGCTTTTGTCATGATCACCGAGTCCTGGGATCAAGTCCCATGTTGAGCTCCCTGCTTAGCAGGGAGTCTGCTTTTCCCCCTCTCTCTCTCTGTCTTACTCTTGAGCAATCTCCCTCCCTTTCTCGCTCATAAATTAAATAAATAAATAAATAAATAAATAAATAAATAAATAAATAAAATCTTATTTGAAAAAGGTGGCATTCATCAAACAGATATCTGTTGACCACCTCCTGTCACCAGTTGGGTCCTTGGGAAGCAGATACTGAAAATAACATGTACAATGTTTGTTAGGAAGTGCTGTTAGCATCAGGTCCTGTGGAAGAGATGAAAGGAGGTGGGACAAGGGAGAGGGAGACATTAGGCTGTGCTATGGACCCAACAAAGACCTCCACTGGTCCCACAGGGGATGCTGGAGCTTGGGGGTATCTGCAACGTTGTCCTGAGTTGGGGAGAAGCAACTGAACTCTTACATCTCTGCATCCACCCATCATTGGAGTTGGACTTTCCCTGGAAAGCAATGTCAAGGGGTAGACAGCTGAGGCTGGTCATCCAGCTGCATTCCTAGCAGCTGGGGAATAAGGTCTTCATTCCTGAAGGGATCTCTGGTATCTGCTACACCTACCCTGTGCCACATCTTGTGCTCGAAGCATGAGAGTAGGAGAACCAAGTAAACAAGCCAGTACCAGGAGTAGTGGCTTGGACGCGAGGGGCGTTGTTCGTGGTACCCGGAAAACATCACTGGGTTTGGCTGGATTGGGGCTTGGGAGGAAGTCCTGCAAGCTGATACCTGAAGGGGGAGGCACTATTAGGGAAAGGCAAGTGGAAAGGATGTGTATGAATGCCAAGGGATGTAGGGGGTGGCTCCTTCAAGGAAGTCAAGTAAGCTCTCTCTGTTGGGAATGTCACTGGGAGTAGGGACGAGGCTTACAAATCAGGCGACTGTCTTGCCCAGACAAGGACACCTCTGAGAGTGACTCCAGAATTGATAGGGTTAGGGCAGCACCTGAGCAAATTTTATAATTACCCTACTTCTAAGACATGATTTGGCAGATTGGCATTTTACCCAAGGACCAGCGGTAAATTAGTGATTGTTGACCTATCCCCATAGTCTTTGGGGGTTATGAGCCTGGGTCCTGAGGTTTGTATCATGCCTCCATCACATATGGGTTGCAGAACTATAGATCAGTCACTGAGGTTTTATAAGCCTCAATTGTGTTATTTGCAAAGTGGGATATTAATAATTCCTGTATTATAATACGGTTTGAAATGAATTAATACAATAAAGTACTTAAAATAGTTTCTGGGATGGAGCAAACCCTCAGTGAGTGTAAGATGCTGCTGTTACTTTAAACAGAGGATTAGCAAGGTCAGATTTGGGTTTTGGGATGATGAGTCTGGATGCAGAGCGGAGAACCAAACTGAGAGGAGCAAGCCTGGTGCAAAGACACTAGTTAGGAGATGATGCTGTTCATTGGGAGACTGACTAGCTGGTCATTCTAGTGAGATGATGGAGCGGATCTGCGGCCATGAAGAGGCAGGATCTGCAGAGGTTTCAGAGGTATCAAAGACGTCAAGTTAAGGGACCTTGGTAGGACTTGGGGGAGGGGAGCCAAGGAGATAAGCTGCTGCTGAGGTTTGGGTTTGAGCCAAGTGGATATGGATGCCAGTCACTGAGAAGGAGCCCAGGAGAAGCGCATGGGGAAGTCGGTGGGCCACTGGGATAAGGGGCTGGAGCTTGGGAGAGAGGTCTGGGAGGTGATGGAGCTGGGGAATGGTCAGCAAGTGGGTGGAACTGAAGCTTAGGCTCTGGGGAAGCTGAGAAGAGCCCAGGACTGAAGAATGGTCTGGTGGGGGGGGGGCATGGCCAGAAATACTAGATGGGCTGGAAGCAAGGGGAATACATTGGTCGCTCCAACTTTCAGGTAGAGGGTTACCCAGAAGGGACAGCCCCTGTGTTAGTTTCCTATAGCTTCTGTAACCCACTAGCACAAACCGAATGGCTTAAAACAACCCAGAAGGATTCTGTCACTGTTCTAGAGGCCAGAAGGCCAAAGTCAAGGTGTGGGCAGGGCCGGGCTCTCTCTGAAGGCTCTCTTGGAGAGTCTTTTCCTTGCCGTGGTATAATAAAGACTGTCCCCTCCTTGTCCTGGCACAAAGATTAAAAAAAAAAAATCCTTGGAATTTCTGGAGTGATAGTTGTGCTTTCTCGTGCTGATGAGGTGACTCCGTGGCAGGGCCCCTACATAGCTTTGGGATGGGCGCTAGTCACCAGAAAGACCAACCACATAATTAAAGGGTTGGGACTTTGGGCCAGCCCAGACTGTGGGGAGGTGAGGGGAGCCAGAGTTCAGTGCTGAGGCACTGAAGGCACTTCCTCCATCTTGCCCACGTAATGAAACCCTATAGAAAATCTCTGGGCATGGAAGCTCCATAGAGCTTCCTAGTTGGGGAGCGTACCCATGTGCAGGAAAGGCACCTGGATCCCATGAGGAGAGGTCATGGAAGTTTGACTAGCTCCCCAGACCACCTTAGACCTTGCCCTGTGCGTGTCTTTCGTTGGGTCGTTCCTGAGCTCTAACCTTTATCCATTCACATAGAATTATACTCCTAAGCATGGTGCTTTTGGTGAGTTCTGTGAGTCATTCTAATGGGTTTTGGGACCTGACGAGGTTGTAGGAAGCCCCCAATTTGTAGCCAACTGGGCAGGATTAGAGATGGTTTGAGGACACCCAAAACTTATGGCTGGCCTCCAAGGTAGGGGAAGTCTTGGGAAGGTCTTTGTCCTTAACTCGTGGGGTCTGTGCTAACCCTGGGTAGTTAGTGTCAGAATGGAATCGAATTGTAGGACATCTGGTTGGTATCGGAATAGTGTCAGGACTTTCTCTTACGTTCCGGTGTTGCCAAAAGTCCTTGGTGTTCTTGGGCTTGTAGACACACCCCTCCAGTCTCTGCCTCTGTCACCACATCTTTCAGTACGTCTTGCCTCTACTTATAAGAACACCAGTCATTGGATTAAGGACCACCTACTTGAATACAACATTCTGAGGTTCCTGTGGTTAAGACTTCATCCCATCTTCTGGGGGGGATGACACACTTCAACCCACAGCACCCATGAAGCACACATTCCTCATTCCACAGCACTGTTTTTTTCTGTCTGCTTTGTGCCAAGCACATTGGTATGAGCTGTGAGGGTCATGAGGCCAACAGAGATGATTCAGTCAGATAATCTTGCCCTCAAGAGGCTTATACTCCAGTGGAGAAAATAAGACAGGAACACATTGTGAATATTTGAGGCTGTTTTTTACCAATACCCTGAGATGGTATGAAATGTTAGGATGATGGGGACAGTCACCTATGGCTCTAGTCATAAATCAGGATTCTAGAAGCAAAAGGTGATGTCAGTTGGACCCTGGAAGGAGCATGGGGTTCTGACAGATGGAGATGAGGGAACAAGAAAAATGAAGGTTTAAGGTAGTGAAATGCACATGCAAATCCAAGCTATTAATCTGGATGCATTATAGAATGTACTCTTCACCTCATTATTAACTCATTAATTAGATTAAGAGACATGTACAGATGAAGCACTATGTGAATCAAATCTAAATGCACTGATATGCAGCCATCTCCACGATACACTGACAGGGGCAAAGAACAAAATGCAGAACATTGCATGTGGTATTCGACTTAAGTTTTTAGTGTATGGTAGGTGAATAGGTTCCCAAGTACTCACAGTTACCATGCTTGTAAGTGCATAGAACATCTCTGGAAGACTCTTAAAATTTTGCCAGCAGTGCCTCTTGGCAATTTGGGACCAGAAGACAGAGGGAGACTGCATTTCTTCCTGCACGTGTGAGCCAGTCTCAACTCTTTTTCAAAACAAGTTACTGTTCTAACTGACCTTGCTTTGGCATTTTGAAATACCTTAATTCTCTTAACAAGAGCCACAGGCTTGGAGTAGAGTCACAGCCATGACTGTCCTCTAGAACATAAATACTCCGTGCACGTTGGCCCAGGGGTACAGGTCTGCGAATCATCAGGCTTACACCTTTCACAGCACTCACCGTAGCACAAACCCTCCCCAGTGTCCATAATCCATCCACCGTATCGCTACCCTCCCACCCCCCAGTAACCCTCAGTTTGTTTGTTTGTTTGTTTTAAATTAGGCTCCGTGCCCACCGTGGATCCCGACACAGGTCTTGAACTCACGACCCTGAGCTCAAGACCTGAGCCGAGATCAAAGAGTCGGATGTTTAACCAACTGAACCACATAGGCGCCCCAGCATTTTGTATTTTTATTGCTGGCTAAAAGTTTAATTATCTAGACAGTGTTTGTTAGGCTTTGAATACCCTTTTTGATAAGCCTGTACAGCATCTGTACAGTGCACTGGGGTCTTCCAGATTCTGATACACCCTCTCTCGGGTGGTGGGGCATGCCAAGTCACACACCCAATCCTTTCATTGCGCATAAACCTACCAAATTGTTTTATAACTTTTCTGTACCTTGAGCAGCTAGAGGCTGGAGTGAAAGACAAGGAAGCTTATATATAAATGTGAATATGTACACATGCATGTGCATATTAATTAATTCTTCATTTCCATCTGGTACACTCCTCCAGCTTGGTACCCTTCCTGTTTTCTGTATTCCTTTATTATGTTCTGCTCTTCCCTTGTTTTTACTTTTGATTTCTTCTTTCTCTTTACCTTTTTTTTTTTTTTTGAAACCTTCTTTACTTTCCACGTATCTTAAAGTGGTAGATAGATATTCTGAATCACGGTTAACCATTAGGGTCAGATTGTTGTGAGAAAGCCATCGAGCCTTCTTCCCCCCCCCCCCACTGCATCGGAAACCCTGGTTGTCTTTCCATGAAACCCCTGCCACCTGCCCTTACTCCGCATCTCCTGGTTTAACAGTAAAGTGAGGATAAAGGACTCTGCTGCGGGTTGTTCTTTGATTTTTAAGAAGGTGGTTGTACTGCTTGTCTTGACTATCCCCAGTTTCCTTGGATTCTGTGGAATATAAAAGAGGAGGGACGAAAAGCCATGCTCCCTTAGTGGTTATCCTCCAGGCATTTAGAACGTCCCCGTTCTATTTCTTTGCAAACATACCTCCCTTATACCTATTCTATGAGAGAAATAAGCAGTTTTCCCTTCAATTCAGTAGATGTTTGTTGCATTCAATATTGATAAAAATACAGAAATAGTCCTGGTGAGGTAGATTCGGCTAGAAGGGTGAGCAAGAGAATGTAGCATGCAGCCAAGAGGTGCAGAGTCAAAGGTCAGAAAGACTTGGGGTGGGAGAGTGGAGTGATCACGAGGACAGTGATAAATGTGTAAACTCAGTGCAGTGGGAGCCCCCTCAACTCCATTTTATAGGAACATGGACTAGTCAAGAGAAGGTAAGAGATTTGCCCATGTTTGGCATGGTAGAACCCCCTTGAATCCAGGCACGGCCCAATCCTGAACTGGCCATGGCCAGATACAGAGAATGCCACAAATGCTCTGAAATTCTCTTGCCTTTCCTTTCGTTGCTTGAGAAGCATCGTGGAGGAGGTGTAACTCGACAGGGAGCCTTTGTGAGAGTAGTTCAGAGTTAAATAGGAAGAAGAGCAGACAGTCCGTAGGAAGGGGACCAAGCATGCACAGGTGGGAGTAGATGTTGTGTGCACAGTGAGTGGGAGTGGGGGCGCTTTGTAGAAGGGAGGGTGTGTTGTGGAGCTTGGTGGAAAGTCAGGTGCTGGGGGAGACTGGCGTTACGGAGCCACGGAAGCAAAGCCCAGGCATTGAGAACGTGGCCTGTTAGGCGATGAGGAGTGACTGTAGGCTCTCGAAAAAGCTAACTAGGTACGGATGTTTTGGGAACAGCACATCAGCTGCCAGTGTATGGATAGACTGCAGAGGGGCAGCCTAGAATGAAGGAAGCCAACAAAGAGAGTGGAAGGCAAATCTGGTCGAGCCTTCGGATTTTTAGGCCGAGTTGGGGAGCTGGGTGATGCTTTTCTTTGTCCCCGTGCCTCTTTGATCCGCCCCGAAGCTGTGCCTCTGAGCGACGGACATGACCTTCTCCACCTGAAAAGGTGTCAAAGTGACCATACAGCCCTCTGCTAAAACTGCGGCATAAGCACTTAGGCTCAAAGAGGAGGAAGTTGTAACTTGAGTAGAATGTGATGAGGGATTATGTTAGGGTAGCAGTGGTACATGTCTACCCTTGTTATTTTAAGAGTAAATAAGTCATAAATGTTCCTAAATGTGATAAAAAGCTAGGAAAATTGGAAAGAAGCTCTAAAATATGATTATTTTCAGGTATGAGTATCTGTGTGGAAAGCCCCAAAGCCCTGAAAATAAATAATAATAATAATAATAATGAGTATATCAAGGTTGCCTCATTCAAAAGAAAGGAGTGAATATATTAATATTAGAGGCAGTAGACTTCAGATCAAGGAAAATTTGGGGGATACAAAAAGATAGTACATAATGATAAAGAAGTTGAATTCATCAAAGAAGGCCTAATAAACCTCAAGGTGTATGCACCCTGAGAACAGAGGTTCAAAATATATGCAGGAAGAAGTGATAGAGCCGAAAGGAGAAGTTCTGCACGGGGACTTCAATACTCCATTCTCAGTTGTTGATAGAATTAATAGACAGCAAATTAACAAGGATATAGAAGAACCAAATAACACTATAAAATAGGAACTGGATATGATTGACATTTGTAGAACCCTCCACCCGATAACAAGAGAATGTACATTCTTTCTTTGTTTTAAGTACACTCCATGCCCAGCGTGGAGTCCAGTGCAGGGCTTAAACTCGTGACCCTGAGATCAAGAGCTGACCTGAGATCAAGAGTCAGACACTCAACCGATTGAGCCACCCAGGTGCCCCAAGAATGCATATTCTTTTCAAGTGCCCCTGAGACATTCACCAAGGTTGACCATACCTGGGTCATAAAATAAATCTTAAAAAATTTGGAATTATACAAAGTATGTTCTCTTATCATAATTGAATTCAACTAGAAGCCAGTAACAGAAAGATAACTAAAAAATCCTGATGTTCAACAGTACATTTCTAAATAATCCATAAAACAAAGAGGAGATCTCATGAGAAATTTAAAAATATTTTGAATGAATATGAAATTACAACACGTCAAAATTTGTGGGATGCCCCTAACCTTAGAGGGACATAAATAGCTTTAAATGTCTACATTAGAAAAGAAGAACAGTCACTTTCCAGCAGTGATGACCTCCCGCACAAGAACATGCCCCTCACAAAGGACTTCCTGCACCCATCCCTGGAGGAGAAGAGGAAGCACAAGAAGAAGTGCCTGGTGCAGAGCCCCAACTCCTACTTCATGGATGTGAAGTGCCTGGAATGATACAAAGTCAGCACTGTCTTTAGCCACACAGATGGTAGTTTTGTGTTGGCTGTTCACTGTCCTCTGCGAGCCCACAGGTGGAAAAGCAAGGCTTACAGAAGGATGCTCCTTCAGATGAAAGCAGCACTAAAAGCATCATGAATCAGCATGAGTGGGAAACTATCCCAATAAACAGATTTTGCATAAAAAAAGAACAGTCTTTAATCAATAATCTAAGCTTTTACCTTAAGAAAAATAGAAAAAGAAGTACAAAATAAAACCAAATTAAACAGAAGTAATATAAAAAATAAGGAGATGACTGGTAATCAATGAAATAGCAAAGTAGTAGAGAGGATAAATAAAACTAAAAGATGATGTTCTGAAAAGATCAATACAGTTGATCTACCAAAACCAATTAGGGACAAAAAAAAAAAAAAAGACACAGATGACCACTATCAGGAATAAAAGAGAGGATATGACTACAGACTCGACAAGTCATTAAAAGGATTAAAAAATACCACAGACAACTCTGCACATAACTTGCACAACTTAAAGTTTACTTATTCTTTGAAAGCCACGGATTACCAAAAATTCACCAAAGAGACAGATAACTGGAATAGTCTTACATCTATAAAGAAATTGAATTCTTTCCAAAATAAACCCTGCAGGTCCAGATGGTTTCACTGGTGAATTCTACAAAACATTTAAAGAAATAACATCAGTTCTACACAATTTTGTTCAGAAAATAGAAGAGAACACTTCCTACTTAGTTTGTGAAGGATTCAGCATGACCCTGATAACAAAACCAGACATAGACATTATAAGAAAGGCACAGAATTACAAGAAAGGCACAGACCACAGCCCTCATGAATGTAGATGCAAAAATTCTGAAACTTATCAGCAAATCAAATGCAGCAGTGTATAAAAAGAATAATATACTATGACCAAGTGGGGTTTATCTCAGGAATATATGATTGGTCCAACATTCACAAATCAATGTAACCTCCCACATTAAATGACAGAAGAAGAAAAAACAAATACTCATATCAACTGGTACAGCAAAAGCATATGACCACAAAAAAAGCATATGACAAAATTAAAATCTCTTCATGATAAATATCTTCTCAACCTAGAAATATTAGGAACTTGAATTTTATATAGAATAAAATACTGAGGGGGGCACCTGGGTGGCTCAGTCGTTAAGCATCTGCCTTCGGCTTAGGTCACGATCCCAGGGTCCTGGGATCAAGCCCCACATCGGGCTCCCTGCTCTGCAGGAAAGCCTGCTTCTCTCTCTCCCACTCCCCCTGCTTGTGTTCCCTCTCTCCCTGTATCTCTCTCTGTCAAATAAAATAAATAAAATCTTTAAGAAAAGAAGAATAAAATACTGAGGAATCTATGAAAAAGCTCTTAGAACTCGTAAGTGAACCTATCAAAGTTTCAAGTTGCAAAATAAACATACAAAAGTCAGTTGTAATCTTATATACTTAGAGTGAACAATCGGAAGTGGGATTTAGAAAACAAACTTTAGATAAATCTAGTAAAACATATGCAGGGTCCGTATACTACAAACTACAAAACAGTGATCAAAAATTAAAGACCTAAATAAATGGGAAGACAGATTGTATTCAGGATTGCAAGACTCTATTTATGATGTCAGTTCTCCCTTGTATTGATCTATATAAGTTTAATGCAATTTCAGTAAAAATTTCAGCAAGGTATTTTTGTAGATACAATCTAACTGTAAAATTTTAATGGAAAGGCAAAGGAACTAGAGTATTGAAAACAATTTTGAAAAAGAAGAATATCATTGGAGGGATCATGCTACCCAATTTTAATAATTACTATAAAGCTACTCTAATCAAGCTACCATAATCATCATCTGAGGTCTTGATGAAGACATATACACTTAGATCAGTTGAATGGAAGAGAGAATCCAGAAAAAGACTCACACAAATTTGGCCAGTTGATTTTGGGCAAAGATGCAGAGGTAGTTCGATGGAGAAGTAATTGTCTTTTCAACAAATGGTGTTGGAACAATTGGACCTCACATAAATCATGTAGCATGTCCTGTTTTGTGTCTGGCTTCTCTCAGTGTATTATTTTTGTGATTCATCCATGTCGTTGTATGTATCTTCCTCATTAGTATTCCCATTGCTCAACTGTAGCCATAATTTATTATTTACCTACTGGTGGTCGTTTGGATTATTTCCAGTTTTGAGCTTTTCTCCGAACATTCTTATATATTTTTGTGAACATATGCTTTTGTTTCTTTGGATACACACGTGCAAGTATAAATGGTGGTCAATGTTATAAAAAACTGTCAAACATTTTTTCCAAAGTGTTTGTATCACTTTAAACCCATGTATGAGTTCAGTTACACTATTACCTATATCAATACTTGGTATTGCCACTCCTTTGGATTTTTATCACTTACTGGGTGTGTAGTGGTATCTCATTTGGGTTTAATTTGCATTTCACCAACAAGAAAAGATGTCAAAGCTTTTCATGAGCTTATTGGGCGTTCAGATGCCTTCTTTTGTGAAATGCCTGCATACTCGTTTGCGCATACTTAAATTGAATTCTGTGTCTCTTCATTATTGATTTGTAGGTGTTCTTTATATATTTTGGATAGAAGTCGTTTTTATTAGTAACATTCTGCTGGCTATTGTTTGTTTTTCCTACTTAATGCCTTTTGATGAATGGAAGTTTTAAATTTTTACAAAATGTACATCATCATTTTTTCTTGTAGGGTTAGTCGTTTTTGTATCCTGTTGAAGAAATCATTGCCTATCCCATACAAGAAAATATTCTTCTGTAGTTTCCTGTAGAGGCTAATTATTGTACCTTTCATAGGTTTATAACCCACCTTAAGTAAGTTTCTGAGTGTGTTTTAACATAGGGGTCAATTTTATCTTTTTTTCTAGATGAACACCCAATTTCTCTAGCCCCATGTATTGAAAAGCCCATCCTTTCCCCATTGCATTACACCAATCCCTCAGTCACAAGTCAATGGACAGTATATTTAGATCTGTTTCTGGACTGTGTTTCTGTTGCATTTTACCCATCTTTTACAAGTTTTAAATCTTTTGTAACTACTCAGTATTTTATAACACATTTAAAAAACTTTCACTTAAAAAAAAAGAAAAAAGTTACTAGTTATAGGAGGTGGAAACTGTTTCATTAAGACTTAGCTTTACATTATGAGCTGGGAAGTAGATTATTAAACTATTGTTGACTCTATACTGTGTGCTTGGCACTATCATGAGAACACAAAAATGAGTAACAGGGCGAAACTACAAAATTACTAAGAAGATAACAAGAGAAAACCTGGATGACCTTAGGTGTGGCATGACTATTTTTTTTTAAAGATTTAATTTATTTATTTGAGAGAGAGCAAGAGAGAGAGTACATGTGCAAGTGGGAAGGGGAGAGAGAATCTCTCTGCGCTGAGCACAGAGTCCAGTGCTGGGCTCAGTCTCATGACCCTGAGATCATGATCTAAGCTGAAATCAAGAGTCAGATGCCTAACCGACTGAAGCCACCCAGGCACCCACTGACTATTTAGATATAAAACTGAAGACATGATCCATGAAAGAAATGATTGATAAGCTGGACTTTATGAAAAATAAAATTTTCTGCTCTGCAGAAGTTCTCTTGACAGTGTGAAATGTCTGTCTAATCTTTTGCACATACTTAAATTAGATTTTATGACTCTTCATTACTGATTTGTAGGTGTTCTTTATATATTTTGGATAGAAGTCCTTTGTTTAGGGCGCCTGGGTGGCTCAGTGGGTTAAAGCCTCTGCCTTCAGCTCAGGGTCCTGGGATCAAGGCCCGCATCGGGCTCTCTGCTCAGCGGGGAGCCTGCTTCCCCCTCTCTCTCTCTGCCTGCCTCTCTGCCTACTTGTGATCTCTCTCTCTGTCAAATAAATAAATGAAATCTTAAAAAAAAAGAAGTCCTTTGTTTACATTATTAGGAAGGCATTCTGTCAATTGTTTACTTTCTCCACCTTCTTAATGTCTTTTGATGGACAGAAGCTTTTAATTTTGATAAAATGCAAGTTACCATTTTTATTATATTGACAATGTCAAGAGAACAAGAGGATGAGCCAAAGACTGGGAGGAAATATTTGCAAAAGACATATTTGATAAAGGACTGTTATCTCCAAAATATATTTAAAAACTCTTAAAACTCAATAATAAAGAAAACAACCCAGCTAAATAATGGGACCAAAGATCTTAATAGACACCTCACCGAAGTAGATATATAGATGGCAATGAGCATATGGGAAGATTCTTCACACGATAGGTTATTATGGAATGTGAATTAAACAACAGTGAGATACCAGTACACACCTGTTAGAATAGTCAAAAAGTGAAAGAAGCCAATCTGGAAAGGCTACATGTTATGATTCCAGCTATATGATGTTCTGGAAAAGGCAAAATTATGGAGGCCGTAAAAAGATCAGTGGTTGCTTGGTATTTGGAGGAGGAGGAGGAGGAGGGATGAATAGGCAGAGACTTTTAAGGCAGTGAAAGAAGCTATGTTACTATAATGATGAATACATGTCATCATTGAGTTGGGCCTTTGTCCAATCACAGAATATACAGTACCAAGTGTGAATCTTAATGTAAACTATGGACTTTGGATGCTAATGATGGATCAGTGTAGGTTCATCAACTGCAACAAATGTTCATCAACTGCAACAAAAGTTGCATCAACTGCGACTCTTTATTCATAACAACATCTGTTGCACTACACGGATAGATTTTGCTTTCTGTCTTCTTTCATCCACACACACTCTTAACTTGGTAAAATCTACAACTTAGTGTGATTCTCTAACCTACTGTTCTGTCTGGCAATCGCTCTTGACAATGGATAGTCACCAACAGGTTGTTTCTTGGGAGGGCACGATTGTGCTTGTGATAAAATGAATCTTTGGGGTCCCAGGTTCCCTTAATACTTCCAATCAACTTGACCATTAGACACTCTAGAAGTACTTCCTGTGATCTTTGTGACTGTACCTGAGGAGGTAAGCCATCCTAGAGGAAGTGGCTCAATAAGGCAGGTTGGTACCACGGTGAGTTCTTTACCACCCAACTCAAATGGGCCCCCATTGGTGCCTCTGAATCCTACCATTTGCCAGATCCATTTGTTCGTTCATTCACCAAAACAATGGTATTTCTTTTTCTATTTCTCTCAAACTTCCACGTTCCAGCACTTTTGCTCATGGCCACCCTCACCTACCTTCTAGAGGGAATTGAAGCTCCATTGGGTGGATGGGATAACCTCATTTTCCACTGTGAAGTCAAAGACCACCTAAATCTCTAAGGATTTCTCTCTTTCTAATGGAGGTGTCCTATTTTCTGTCTTCTTCCTATCCTTCAGTCTCTGCTCTTGGTCATATCTCCTCCTGAGTCTTTTCATGCTAGCAAGTATCCCTTCTCTCTCCTGTATATTCAACTCCTCTTTCAAGTAGTTGGTCCCACCAGCATTGGAATGTGTTTGGTTCTTTCCGTCTCAGCAACAAAACCTCCCTTGACCCTCTCCAACCCCCACTTACCTCTCCTATTCATATTTTTTGGGAAGACTAGTTTGTATTCAGTGTCTCCATTACTTGGCCTCACATTCACTCTGTATCCCCCACCATATCTGACTTCGGGCTTTATTCCTTACCCACACCATTGTGCCTGAACTCAGGAAGGTACTAAAGAGGCAGCAGATTCCATATTGCTAAATTTCATGGGCATCTTTGAGTCTTTATTATTTTTTCAGCAGCATTTGGTATTGTTGATCACTTTTTCTCGAAAGTCTTTTTTTATTTTTTTTTTATCCTCCTTGGCTTCAGTGATACCATATTCTGCTGGTGCTCTTCCTGTTTTTCTGGCTGTTCCTTATCTGTCTCCATTGCAGGAAATAATGGATTTCCTCATGGATCGTTCTATAATCTCTCCCTATGCAATTTCCTTCATGCCCTTGGCTTCGGTGATCATTCTGTACAGATGACTCACACTTCTCATAGTCCTCTTTGAGCTGCAAATAGCAAATCCACAGGACTTTCTATGCCATGGAAAAGAATTTGAATTTTGAGCAAAGGAGTAGTAGGATTTTATTGTCTTTTTAAAAAGATCAGTCTTCTTGCTGTGTGCAGAATAAATAGAGGCAAGAGTGGAAGCAGGGTAACCTGTTAGGAGGTTAATATCCAGAAAAAAAGTCATGGGGACGTCTCCAGTGGACTGTTCAAAGGTGTACCTCATATTCAATGTTTCCAAGGCTTGTTTCCATAATCTTCTACCAGGGCGTCCCTATTGTAGTGTCTGCCATCACCATCTGTCCAGTTGGACTGCTCAGATGCCTTGACCCCACCTGTCTTACTAGCTGGGGCTACTGTAATAAAATACCATAGACTGGATGGCTTATAAACAACAGAAATTTATTTCTTACAGTTCCGGAGGCTGCAGGTCCAAGACTGAGGTACCAGCGTGGTCAGGTTCTGGTGAGAACCCTCTTCCTGGTTCACAGGTGGTATCATCTTGCTATGTTCACACATGGTGGAAGGGGCTAAGGATCTCTTTGGAACCTCATCTCATAAGAACATTAATCTCTCTCGCTCTCTCTCTTTTTTTTTTTAAAGATTATTTATTTATTTATTTATTTATTTATTTATTTATTTATTTATTTATTTGACAGAGACACGAGAGAGGGAACACAAGCAGGGGGAGAGGGAGAAGCAAGACCCGATGTGGGGCTCGATCCCAGGATTCTGGGATCATGACCTGAGCCCAAGGCAGATGCTTAACAACTGAGCCACCCAGGGGCCCCACAGTAATCTCATTCATAAAGACTCCACCCTCATGACCAAAGCACCTCCCAGAGGCTCTACCTCCACTATCATCTTTGAGACTTAGGATTTCAACATAAGAACTTTGCAGGGACACAGGCATTCAAACCATCCTACCACTTCTTCCTTCCAGTTCGCCATCATGCACTCTGGTCTCCTGCCACTGTTTTTTTATACAGTAGCTTTAATAGTCTTCAAAATGCAGATCTGAGGTCATCCCCAGGCTTTTTTTTTTTTTTTTAAATGCTGTTTACACCACTCTGAAGGTAATGACTAAAAGCTTTACTGTGACCATATAAGGTTCTTTACAGTCTGGCCTTGACGTACCTCTGAAATGTCCTTTCCTCCCTCCTTCCTTTTGCTTCTGCACTGCTCTACCCTCTGCTTGCACTGTTCTCTGCCACCCTGATCCCTGTTGCCTACACATCTGCTATTGTTCCAGAATCTTGGCTAAAGTATCCTTTTTGGTGAAGATTTCCCATAGTGCTTGACCCCAGTTTAGGTCAGACTCTCCTATCTTATGTTCCTGTAGAACCAGATCTCTTTCTTTTTGTAGGCTTCTTTTAGTTCCCAAATATATACTCATTTATAGAGTAATTTGATTACTATTTTTTAATGACATTCAGGAGTGTTTTCATCAGTGTTCTCCAGAGAAACAGAACCAATGGGGTGTATGCATATGGACAAGAGAAAGATTTATTTTAAGGAATTGGCACATGTGTTGGTGGGATCTGGCAAGTCTGAAATCTGTAGGGCAGGCCTGCAAGCTGGAGACCAGGGGATAGCGGATGTTGCAGTCTTCAGTCTGCAGGCAGTCTGGAGGCAGAATTCATTCTCCTTAGGGGACCCCAGTCTTTCTCTAAAGACCTTCAACTGATTGGAGGAGACCCACCCGCGTTATAGAGGGGGCTGTAGGCTGGATGTTTGTGTTCTCCTAAAATTGATTCATTGAGACCTGTTCCCCAATGTGATAGTATTTGGAGGTGGAACCATTGGGAGGTGATTGCATATGAGGGGGGAGCCATCATAATGGGATTATTGCTCTTATGAAAGAGACCCCAGAGAGAGTCCTGTCTTCTTGTGGAACACGAGGACACAGTGAAAAGACGGTACCTGTGAAGCAGGAAGTGGGCCCTCACCAGACATGGAATCTGCTGACGCCTTGATCATGGACTTCTAGCCTTCAGAACTGTGAGAAATAAATTTCTCTTGTTCATAGGGCTACCCAGTCTATGGTATTCTGTTATAGAAGCCCACATGGACCAAGACAGAGCATAGTCTGCTTTCAGTCTACTGATTTAAATGTTATTCGCATCTAAAAAGTATCTTCGCAACAATACCTTGACTGATGTTTGACCCAAGACTGGATACCGTTGCCTAGCCAAGTTGACACATAAAGTTAACTATCCTAGGGACCATGTCTGTTTTAGCCCAACATTGCATGATCAATAGAAGGCTCACAATAAATACTGATTGGATTTGGGAGTGTTGGATTTCTAGATTTTCTGCCTGCAGTCAACACCAGTGGGGGTAATGTGTTTCCTAGGTGCATGTGTTGTTCTTCGGTCATTCTTAGTGTTCATTCTAAAATATTTTTCTGCTAAACGCTTTTTTGATACAAGAAATATCTCTAATTTTTGACAAATTTGCTTCTTTGTAGCTCATTAGTCCCTCTTAGTTTCTTTTTTAAAAAGGTTTATTTATTTGAGAGAGAGCACACATGAGTCTGCAAGGGGAGCAGCAGAAGGAGAGGGAGAGAATCGTCAAGCAGACTCCTCGCTTAGTGTCGAGCCTGACGTCGGGCTCAGCCCCATGACCCTGAGATCATGACCCGAGCTAAGACCAAGAATCAGATGCTTAACGGACTGAGGCACCCCTTTTAGCTTGTTCTTTACACAGTTTCTTAAGGAGTCTCATAAGGAAGTTTTATCAGCCATTTGACTTAATCATTTGATTTGCTCCTCTCGGGTCTTCCTCTTTGTGTCTTTTTCCTGTTTTCTTGGGTATAGTAACCGGAGCCAACTTTGTGCCCGTGTAACTGAACCATGACTTTATTTGAGGAGGTAATTGCATTTTTATTTCCCAGTGCTCTTCAATTTTATTGGCCATTTTGGCTACAGAAGCACATAGTGCTGAATTTTCTGTTTCTAAAACCAAACTTATTCTGGCCCCATCTCCAGAGTTTTCTATTTCTGTCATTGGTGCCAGACACTGAGACAGGAATGCTTGGAGTCATCCTTGACTTTTCCACTCCCACCGTTCCCATTCAATTACAAGGTTCTCTCGGTTTTTTCTTGAAAATATGGTCCCTCAAAATTGATCCTTTTATTTTTCCATTTCTTCCAACAAGCCCTCATGGGCTCATGCGTAATAATAGATTTATTATTGGTTGTTTCTACCACTATATTCTCCCAACTTCAACCTGCTGTAGCCAGCAATGCCAGGTGAATCTTCCTAAGTATTAGCTTGAGTATACTTCTCCCCAGCTCCTGACATTCAGTCACATACTTTATTTCCTTGCTTTGTTGGACCTTCACTGCAGGCGGTTATGTTCATCTAACTTTTCAGATCATGGCCTATATCATTACTTATTTAATCCCTTTGTGGCTCTTTTTTTATAGAGTTTGAATGTGTTGTCTTTACTCTCTGTATGTTCTTATAAGCTGTGTCTTGTCATTTTGGGTATTTACATGAATTATACTCTGGGTCTCATTTCATTTTATAGATATCACCACTTTTCAAATCTATCCTTGATGCAGTGGGAACATACTCTCCAGTGCTTCTAATTGCTGTTTTTCTATTATTCACATCGTCCTCTGTATTTATTAGAGTTTAGTGCTTTTCTCTGTAGAGATCTAATATGTTGGTTAATTTCTATATTTCATGGTCTGTATCATTCTTGTGATTGACATATTATTAGGGTTTCTTTTATAGTTGGGTTTTGCTGCTGCAGAGTAATGAGATGTTTTATAAGTTATCCTTCGTCAGCAACCTTGATGGAGTCTCTTATTCATTCTCACAGTTAGCTGTGTATGAACTTTACTTAATATTACATCGAACTGTATGGTATTACCAATATTTGACCATTTTTGCCTACAACATTACAAAAACTAATTTCAAATGTTTCAACCTAAAAATGATTATATGTTTTTATTTTTAAATTAAAAAAATTTTTAAATTATTATTTGCAAATAATGATACAGTTTTTTTCCTGCTTTATACCTTGTATTTCTTTTCTTTCTCTAGATGTATTAGAAGTTTTAGACCATTTAAATAGCACTGGTAATGAGTACTATGGAGCTTTCTTGTTAACTCTCTTTGTCCTAGTTTTTTTGGTTCATGTGTGGATACTTTATCAAGTTTCAGGAGTTCCTTCTTTTCCTAGTTTGCAATGAAATATTTTCATTTAAAAACAAAAATCTCGAATACATACTGAATTGTATGGTCTTTATGTATCCATTGAGATAGCCATATTTTTCTCCTTTAATACATATCCATGTGGTCCATGAAATTGATAGATGATTTTTATGTTGAATCATCTTGGCATTACTGGGATAAAGACTACTTAATTATGATATATTTTCAAAATATGCAATTGGATTTATTTAACATTTTATTTTGGGGGCGCCTGGGTGGCTCAATGGGTTAAAGCCTCTGCCTTCGGCTCAGGTCATGATCCCAGGGTCCTGGGATCGAGGCCCACGTCGGGCTCCCTACTCAGTGAGGAGCCTGCCTCCTCTTCTCTCTGCCTACCTCTCTGCCTACTTGTGATCTCTTTCTCTGTCAAGTAAATAAAAAAAAAACTATTTTGGGAGCTCACCTAAAAACGATTGGGTCTTGGAGTCTGTCAGCCTTAAAAGTAAATAGCCAGTTTGCCAGAAAAATGAGTTTATTCGGGGACAGCAGAGGATTACAACTGGGGACATGCAGAGACTAC
This sequence comes from Ailurus styani, assembly GCA_002007465.1. Taxonomy (NCBI): domain Eukaryota; kingdom Metazoa; phylum Chordata; class Mammalia; order Carnivora; family Ailuridae; genus Ailurus; species Ailurus styani. The sequence continues at coordinate 3,833,786 of LNAC01000109.1, forward strand.
GGAGAATCATCCCGGAGTGCAGACAACAAGGGAGAGGAGCCTTCTTTTAGAGAGGAAAGAAAGTTAGGAGATACTGTTGGAATAAAAGTCTCTGGAGTAGAGGGAGAGTTGGGGGCTCTGCGGACTTCTCATTGGCTGGGTCTCAGTGGTTCTCATTGGCTGGGTCCTGGTCATTCTCATTGGCGGGGTTGCAGTGGTTCTTATTGGCTGGGTCCTGGTCATTTTTATTGGCTGGGTTGTTGCTGGGCGAGGAGAAACTCTTCCTTCCCCCTCAGGGGTAGTAAGGTGAGATTCTTCGGGTGTGGGAAAGGCTTCCTCCTGCTGGAGTCTGCAAGCAGTAGCAGGTCGTAGTGGTGAGAGCTTTCCCTGCCCGGCTTTCTAATTCCATTTTAAATGAGGTCTCTTTTTCTTCATTTTCACAGGTGCAAACTACCTGTTTAACCTAATCTTGACTGTGTTCTTCTATCTAATAAAGGTGGTGCATTGTTCCTGTTTCTGGCTCATCATGTTTCCTCTTGCTTTCCTTGACCTAGTGACTCGGTTTTCCTCTTTCTATCTCACCTTTAATCTCCAAGGACCAGACTACCTCCCAAATCATTCTTGAGCATCACCCTTCCAGCAGCCCTCCTATGTTTGGCTTCTTCTTTTTTTTTTTTTTTTAAAGATTTTATTTATTTATTTCACAGAGGGAGAGAGATCACAAGGAGGCAGAGAGGCAGGCAGAGAGAGGGGGAAGCAGGCTCCCCGCTGAGCAGGGAGCCCGATGCGGGCCACGATCCCAGGACCCTGAGATCATGACCTGAGCCGAAAGCAGAGGCTTTAACCCACTGAGCCACCCAGGCGCCCTATGTTTGGCTTCTTGTAGCATTTATTGTCTGTTTCACTCTTTGACCCTTAGCATTAGCTCCTTGCATAATTATTTATCCCCATGTATTTAAGTGTCTAGAAGCCCTCCATGGTCCTCTCCTACAAACCTGGATTTTAAGCCTCAAACACAGTGCCTGGTGTTTATTATAAGCTCTCATTGTTGATCTTTGGTGATCATTTGACTATATCACACTCACCTTTGGTCACACTGGCCTTTTCATTGTTATAATCACACCATATTCTCACCTTAAGGCTTTTGTACTAATTTTTTTTTCTCTCCTTGGAATATTCTCTGCAGCATAGCTGCGAGCATTTTTGTTACCTTTAGTAAATCTTTGTTCACACGTTACTTTTTTGGTATAACCCATCTTGAACACCCTACTTAAAACTACAGTCTCTGTCTCAGCATTCACAATCCTCCCTACATATACTACTTCATTTTTCCCCCATGGGACTTACCACCTACTCACTGTACATATGAGCTTATTTTTTTCTTCTCTCTACTAAAATGTAGGGTCCTCAGAGACAGAAATTTTGGTGTTTTGTTCAGTGATATATCTTGTGTCTAAAAGAGTAACATAAGGGCTCCTGGGCGGCTCAGTCAGTTAAGCATCTGCCTTCAGCTCAGGTCATGAACCTGGGGGCCTGGGATCAGGCCCGGTGTTGGGCTCCCCACTCAGCTGGGAGTCTGCCTCTCCCTTTCCCGTCCCTCCCCCCCACCAGCTCATGCTCGCTGTCTCACTCACAAATAAACAAAAATCTTTAAAAAATTTAAAAGAGTAACATAGATGACACTCAGTAAATATTAGAATACACGAAAAATCAAATACACCAGCTTTCAATTAAGAACTTGCCCTGCAATTTAGGCTTCCTACCACTGTGAGGCAGCAGAGAGGTACTGCCTATAGAAGCTCCGGGGGCTTGGGATTGCAAGGAGTGAAGTCTTTTCTTCTTAAATATTTAACCCAATGCTTTCCTTCTTTGCCTAAAAGAACTAGGAGTCTTTTTGCTCTGATTACTTAAACTGTCTTAGGTGGAAGAATTGATTCCTTGTCTTTAGGTGTTTTGCTGAGAAGATCATCGCTAGTGAAAAGAGGGACACTTCTCTGTTCATCCCTGACTCTGATATTCTGGGCTCAGCCTCTCAGTCGTGTCCCTTTTAGATCCATTGGGGGGTTGGGGAGCGGGGGAGGACTGATTTCTCAGACTGTCAAATCTTCACTTTTCAGATAGCTTGAAATCCAAGCCTCGTGCTTGTCATCATCAGGGGTTTTTCTCCTTGGTCTGTGATGTCTTCCTTTATGCTGTTACTGGGAGACATTAGGAAGATGTGATCAGATTGGCTTGTAGGTCCAGTCTCATCACTCCTTGCCTTGGCACACCTTGTCATTGAACCTCTGGAGGTTTTAGACTTCCCTCCTGTAAAATGTGGGAGTCAGATTAGGGTGGTGCCCTGTAAATTCTTTTCCTTTGGATTAAACAAACACAAATCTAGGAGATATGTTAATTTTTTGTTTTGTTATGTTGTGAGAGGGAGCTATTCCAGACAGCTCTCATCTGGTGTTTACACACAGTGATTAGTCTGGATCCCTTAGCATCACTTAGCAACTGCCCGCTTTCAGAATGTGGTTTGGTGAGGTGGTTTAAAGGGACATTATCCCATATATCTGAGCAGAGAGGTGAGGATAAAGCTGACTTCATCTGGGGACACACATTTCTTTAAATGTGTTACATCCTCCTGTCTTTGGTTTCTCGTTCACCTGCACCATTTCAGTGAACCCTCCTGGAGGTTGATTCCTATTAGTTTTCTTAAGATTCATTTATTGAGTGTTTACTATATTCCAGATGTGACCCTGAATTCATGCCATCTCTTACTTCTATTCATTCGGCAGCACCTTTTGTGAGGAAGGGGGTGACATCTCCTTTGTCAGATTCTGGATAATATCTCGCAGTGACATGGCTCCTATGACCTAGCCCTGCAGCCAGATCCTGGCTCCCTGCTTGCCTCCTGTTATTCTTCCTTTAGTTCCAAGCTTTTTTTTTTTTTTTTTTTGTATTTCCAAATTATTTGCTTTTACTAAAGTAAAGTGGTATGGACAGATTATAATCAGTGATCCGAAAAACTAAATGTATTTTTCCTCCTCCCAGATCATCTCCTGTAAGACAGAGATTCAGTGTGACCCCGAGGAAAGGGAACATTCCAAAGAAACCCTTGTGGCTTCAGGGTCTTGTCCTCTGGCTAGTTTAATTTAGAAAGGACTTATCTAGCCAGGGGAAAACATTTTCAACTAGTATGTAAATGACCAAGTGGTGTTAATCAGTATGAGTTTTAGTTGAAAACCTAAAGCCCGTTTGAGTACAGATTTACCCAAGCCCTTAAGATCAAGGAAGGTGTGTGTGTATGTGTTTGTGTGTAGGATCTTTTTGGTTGTGTTCAAACAAAATGAAGAATAAGAAATATCCATTTCTTTTTTTTTTTTTTACCATTAAAGTACAAACATCTTTATTTCTATCAATGGTACATACTGCCCTTCTTCTTTTTTTTTTTTTTTATTCTTTGCCCCAGGGGTACAGGTCTGTGAATCATCAGGCTTACACCTTTCACAGCATTCACCAAAGCACAAACCCTCCCCAATGTCCATAACCCATCCACCCTATCCCTACCCTCCCACCCCCCAGTAACCCTCAGTTTGTTTTGTGAGATTAGGAGTCTCTTATGGTTTGTCTCCTTCCCCATCCCATCTTGTTTCATTATTTTTCCCTCCCTACCCCCCACGACCCCCCACCCTGCCCCTCAAGTTCCTCATATCAGAGAGATCATATGATAATTGTCTTTCTCTGATTGACTTATTTCGCTCAGCATAATACCCTCTAGTTCCATCCACGTCGTTGAGAAATATCCATTTCTGAGCTTCATGAGGAAGAGTAGAAAAGCTAAGCCAACTCCTTGGGATTGATGCTCTGCGTTGTTGAATAAAAAAGGAGAAAACTAGACTTCTCTATTATTCTTTGGTACTATCTCCTGAAAAGAGTGATCTTCTGACTTAAAGGGGTTAAATGAGCTTCAGTGATTTGGAGTGAAAGCCTCAGACTTTGTAAGAGAAGCTTACCTTGTTTTTGCCATTGTTACTTGGCCTCATCCAGTTACCCGGCAATGGCTGATACATATTTCCTTAAATAATTTTAAATTGTAAAACCCGTAATTCACCATCTTAACAACAACTTCTTCTTCCTCCTCCTCCTCTTCTTCCTCTTCTCGCCACACCCGATGTGGGGGTTGAACTCACGACCCTGAAATCAAGAGTTGCATGCTGTACTGATTGAGCCAGCCAGGGCCCCCCATCTTAACCATTTTTAAGTCTATAGTTCAGGAGTATTAAGTATACCGACATGATTCTGGAAGAGGTCTGCAGAATATTTTTCATCCTGTAGAACTGGAACTCTTCCCATTAAACAGCTTTTCATTTCCCTCTCCCGCCCACCCTCAGTAACCGCCATTTACTTTCCGTCTGCGAGGATCTGATAAACAGCATTTGTCTTACTGTGTTGGGCCTAGCATTTGCTTAGCATAATGCCCTCAAAGTGCATCCATGTTGGAGCATGTGACAGAATTTCCCCCCCCCCTTTTTTTTTGTAATGCTGAATAATGGTTCATTTTCTGTATATACAACATTTGGTTTATCTCTTCATCCGTTGATGGACATTTGGGTTGTTCCCACCTCTTGGCTGCCATGCATGATACTGCTGTGAGCACGGGTGGGCAGAGGTCTCTTTGAAGTCCTGGTTTCACATTCTTTTGGATAAATAAGAACCCTCTTACACTGTTGGTGGAAATGTTGGTGGAAAGTTAAAATGGTAACTTTTAAGAACTTGTAGTTAAGGACAGAAATGCTGGAAGAGGCAGATTTGAACAGTCGTGTTAGTCTTTTTTTTTTTGGTCCTAAAGAAAAGGGAATAGATTTTTTTTTTTTAGGATTTTATTTATTTATTTGACAGAGAGATCACAAGTAGGCAGAGGGGCAGGCAGAGAGAGAGGAGGAAACAGGCTCCCTGCTGAGCAGACAGTCTGACACGGGTCTCCATCCCAGGACCCTGAGATCATGACCTGAGCCGAAGGCAGAGGCTTTAACCCACTGAGCCACACGGGCGCCCTGAGTATGGATTTTTTAATGTTGAGTTGCTTAGCATGCCTGACTCAAATCCCAAGCAAGATGCTCAGATAAACAAATGAGTGGACTTAAATTTTAGAAAAGGAAGCAGTGGTCATTAGGAGCTAGCCTGAGAAGAGTAAGCATACGTTAGGGGAGGCTGATCTCATTTTAAAAAAACTCTGGCCACTAGACCTATAGATGGGGGCACATGGTAGAGCTGATGCATGTCAATGGCTTTGGCAAGAGGAGACAATGACTCTGTTGATGACATGAGGAGATGCATGGGATGATGGTCTCATTAGAATGGGTGGTAACTGAAAAAATACCTTATTTTATATAGAAGGTTGTGTATGGAGTTTGGCTTATGGTATGGTGCTGTGAGGACCGTGCCCTGTTGAAGGATGGTTTGAGTAAATAATCAGGTTTATAATTTCATATCTGAAGATGACTATTCTCCATTCAGAACTCATCCTTCGACTTTTCCACTTTTCCAGAATTCTCTTCCTACTCACAGACTTTCCCACTTCTCTGTCACCTTATGGCCACCTGTTTTGGCACTTCTTTGTCATTGTTCCTCCCCTTCCATCTCTCTTTGTTCATTTCCTCATCATAATAAACATTCGAATAACACTTTATAAAAAATTAACATTTTATTAGAAAAAATAAGAAAGCTATCTTTTTGCACATCTTACTTAAGAATAATGCTTAGCGTTTTCTCAAGAGGTGGTGAGGTGTGTTTCCCTGGACGATATTAAGTTAGAGACAAAGTGGGAAACACATTTGTGTTTGTGTGGGTAGGTTCATAGTTGTCTTAAAATCCCCATGTGTTAGGTATCAAAAGTCTGAAAGTAAATACCTCCAAAAGTTAAGAGAAGGTGTGACTCTTTCAGATGCTGGTTTTTTCCTTTAGCTATTTCCTGTGTTTTCCAAGTGGTCGACATTCTTTTGCATAGATTTGTCTTTGAGTATATCATGTGCTTCCTGCACCAGAAATCAGTGATCTCCAACTTTAGAAAGTACCCTAGCTCTCCCTATTTTAAAATGAATTAGCCAGATGGAAATGACAGGTATTGGCAAGGATGTGGAGAAAGGGGAACCCTCTTACACTGTTGGTGGGGATGCAAGCTGGTGCAGCCACTCTGGAAAACATTATGGAGGGTCTTCAAAAAGTTGAAAATAGAGCTGCTCTACAACCCAGGAATTGTACAGCTAGGGATTTACCCCAAAGATACAAATGTTGTGATCTGAAGGGGCACCTGCACCCTAGTTTTATAGCAGCAGTGTCCACAATAGCCAAACTATGGAAAGAGCCCAGATGTCAGCAGATGAATGGATAAAGAAGATGTGGTATATTTATACAATGGAACATTACTCAGCCATAGAAAAGAATGAAATCTTGTCATTGGCAACGAGGTGGATGGAACTGCAGGGTATTATGCTGAGCGAAATAAGCCAATCAGAGAAAGACAATTATCATATCATTTCACTCATGTGGAATTTAAGAAACAAAACAGAGGATCATAGGGGAAGGGAGGAAAAGATAAGAAAAAAAAAGTGAATGAGTCCTCTATATGGGGGTGGGGAGTGTAGGAATTGGAAGTGATTTAGCCTCATGAGGAAAATTCCTTCTGAATTGGAGGTTTGGGTGTAGGAATACTTGGGAAACTTAGTTCCCCCAACTCTTCCTGTTCTATTCCAGCTCCAACATTTAAAACTAGTTTTCACATGTACCAGGCTCCTTACCTTATGTCATCTCCACCAAGCCCCACTTTGATTTTATTCTAGAAAATTCCACAAGTGATGTGATAGCAGCAAAAACACATAGACAGCCACTGCTTGGCTGTCTATGCAGTGGTTGACCAGCTGGCTCATTAGTTAAAGATTGGCCATTTGTCACAGTCTGGCCCAGAGCATCTTATTTCTTACCAGGGGCTTACCTTTATGAAGCTGGTTATATTCCTGTCTCAAAATTGAGGACTGCTGGCATGCATCTGAGCAGCACGTGCTCCTTGAGTGGCTCCTAGCCCTCACAAGCAGTGCTTCTTTGAGCTGCCCTGGTTTTCTCTTCATCCCCTTCTTCTGGATCCTTCTGTACCACGTCCTGTGAGCTTTATTAGTACCAGTGAAACCTGGTTTGCTAAACAGAATGAGGTGCAGTGGTGTAGTCCATTCTTTGACTTTAACTGATGAGACTGGTCCCACACGCCTTTTTTTTTTTTTTTTTGCCATGCCTGACCTTGCTGGGAATTATTTATAGATTCTTGGCTGGATTATATTCCACTTCTGAATCTTTCAAAGCAGGTGAGCAGAAACCTGCAAAGATTTAGTAGAGGTATTTCACCAGTGACCCCAGGCTTAAAATAGTTTTTGGTGGTTGTTGCTAAAGGATGAAGAATTCAGTACTTTACATTAAAAGGATATTATTTTTTGCTTTCTTCCTGGCTCCTCTTGGGTTTCCAGATTAGACCTCATCTTCACACAGCTCATTGTGTATTTCCAAATACAGTTAAGATGTTAACCCAGAAATAAAACAGGTCAAGCCCTCATACGTATAGGTAAATAATACGTTCGTTTGATTTATCTTGTGACCCAGATCAAAACTCACCTAGAAAGGACAAGACATAACCACCATTTATGCTCAAATGTTTATTTTCTTGCAAAAATTTTATTTATTTTTCCCAAACAATTGCAGAAATTTGAGATCTGCCCTACTCCAGCCTTTCGTTGTGCTTTAGCAGAACACGTTCATTGTTTTTTACTGAAAGGCCAGCATAAATTTTGCCTTCTTGTCATTGCTGGTGTCATTGTCATTGGGTGTAGTCATTAAAATGTGGTCTCTTCATCACTCTTATTTTAGATTTTCGGCATCCAGACTGGTTTTTTGGGGGGTGTGTGTGTGCGTGTGTGTCATCAGAAACCTTAATAATAAACATTTTATTCTACATCCCAGTCCAATCTGATCTGTTTTAATGACGTTTCTGTGCAACCGTGGGCCGGTGCCCCTCACTCTCTTAGTCTAGAAATATGCCTGTGGGAAGGCTGTGTAAACTGTTTATTGTGGCCCACAGGCCCCAGGATTGTGTTCTCACCTTTGTCACATGGGCCCTGCCATGTCCTGGTTTTTACCCTCATCTTTGATGTAAAAGGAGTGGCAAATTCGTTGCACACCCAATGACCCTCAGGCTTTTGGAAGGGGCTCTTGACACTGGGCTAGGGAGCCAAGGTCAGAGAAGGCACTTCTGTTCATCACTAGTTGGCGACTCATCTCAACAATCCTTCAGGTGCTTTCTTTGATTCCCAGTTTCTTGGGGTATCCACTTGTGTCCCTTACTCTTCTGCGAGACAGGAGCAAGCAGTGGGTGGTCTGGCAGAGCCAAGTAGGGTGAATGAGAAATGTTTCTGGGTTGGCTTTTGTGGGTCTTGGGAGGGGGTAGATTAGGGATTCTGTTTAGGGCCCCCCTGTGAAGGGGACTCCGGTGCCCCGGGTGCTATCCTTCAGGGAATATGGTTCACATCGAAGACATAAATTAACTCCAGAGAGCACATATAGTAAATCTTGGGTTTCTTAGTGGAGTCATGGAGCTGCAGGAGATGCCCCATTATCATAAACCCACTGTTGCCCACAGTATACCCTGAAGGGGGTATCCTGACTTGACTGAACCCCTAATCACTTCTTATTCTCATGGACTCTGACCCTGGCATCATCCCCTCAATGTGTGTGTGTGTGTGTGTGTGCGTGTGTGCGTGCATGCGTGCATGCGTGTGTGTGTGTCTGCATGTGCGTGTGTGTTGGGTGTCCTCGGCTCTCCCCGGCAGCGTAGGTCCTTGTGAACAGACCAAGAGGCATGGTCACATCTGTGTTCATCCAAGGCTGCTGCCCACCAGAATTCTGGAACTCCCTCCAGGCAGAGTTCTTCACACTGTGTAATACAGAGTAACCTTAAAATAGCTTACTTGAGGAAGGGGTGTCGTTTCTACTTTGCACAGAGGCAGATCCTGAGCCATTGCTGTCTTGCTCGGATATAGGAAAGCATGGCTTGGCGTAAGCATATTACAGAGGAAATTGATCTGGAGAGTGAGGCCCCAGAACTAGGCAGCGGGATTGCCAGTGGCTTTTAGATCCTTCTTCAAAATGTGATCTTTGCAAGGACACATTTGGGCTCTTTTCATGTTTACTACCTAGCTCATGTGATCCTGGGCATGCTGCTTCGCCTCTCTGAGCTGCAGCTTTGCATTTTTAAAATGGAGACGACTGAGGCAGATTCACTTTTTTTAAAAGGCATGAAGCTAATGTGATTTAGGGTGGGGGGAGCTTCTTAAAAAACATAAGGTTTAAAAATTCATTCTTTGACCAGATTTCCAAATACAAGTACATGAATGTGTTAGAGAAAGAGCATCCCAGATAAAGGGAATGGTGTGAGCAAGGAAGTTTGAAACCACGTAAGCACTTCGGGGGCATAGAAGTGATTCTGCATGGTCTCTGGAGTGAGAATACGGAGGGTGATGTGGTGCAGCCATGGCGCTCAGCTTTGGTAGAACATGAGAAGCGTACAGGTTGTTGCTGGTACTGATGCCTAGATCCCACCCCATAAAGTTTTTAAGAAGCTCCCCCCTCCCACCCCCAAATCACATAAACTTCAAGCCTTTAAAAAAAAAGTAAATCTGCCTCAATGGTCTCCACTTTAAAAAGGCAAAGCTGCAGCTGAGAGAGGTTAAGCAGGATGCCGAGGATCACAGGAGCTTGGAGGTGCAGACTGGCTCCTGGAGTTCTTAAAATTTCCCCAGGTGACTTGAGGATACTGCCAAGGTTGAGAATATGGACCGGTTCTGTGTTCATTGGTTCTCCTCTGTGCCCAGAGTTTCTGATCAGTAGGTCGGGAATGGGGGGACCCCAAAAATTGCCTTCCTAACAAGTGTCCAGGTGCTGCTGATGCACAGGGCTGGCACCACACTTGGAGAACCACTGGCCTAGCTGATGTGTGTCGCATGTGATGCCTACCAAACCCTCAGTGTCCATCCCCGAGAATAGAAATACAGCAAGGCCTTAGAACAAGTTTAGAAAAATAAGTGTCCCAAATGTAACAGCAGGTGGGAATGAACGTATACCAAACGCTTAGTGTGACAGCACAGTTGATGTAGTATGTGGATTTAGCACCCCAAGGAGCTACACCATCCCACAGGCCACCCAGGCATCTGATCAGTGCACCTCCCCTAGATGTAGAAGGGCAGAATATTCTACCATCTCTGACACTTTGCCCAAGCAGTGGTTCTATCTGGAGGTTGGGAGGGGGAGTTTGCTGTGTATCCCATTCAGACAGCTTTCTTCTCTGACCTCAGCCCTGAGTTTTCACAGTCGCCCATGATGGGAGCCTTGTTTGAAGGAATGCTGTGTGTGACAGAGAACATCTGAATGTCTCTTCTGCCCAGTCATGGCGCCAGGTATAGGACAGTATGTTGGGACTTGGCTGGCCTTGAGGTTTCCTGACCCTTTCCTAACTCTTTCCCTTCTTTCTGCCTTCCCTTGCTTTGCCTTCCACTCCTTGCTACCTTGGTTGAGCTCCCCTGGCTCCTCTGGTGTGTTTCTCCTTTACTCTTATGCTTCTGTCACACTCACAACTTGTATGACACCAGCTGGGTGTCCTACAGCTCAACTCCATTCTGACACAATTACCTGAAGAGAGCATCAGATCCCACGGGTGAAGGGCTCAGTCCTATAAGACTCTCTCCTGTCCCCTCCCCCCACCCATACTTCAGATGCCAGTCACAAGGCCGGGTCGTCCCCTGTGCTTCTGACCAGCTCTAGATTGGGAATTCCCATGGCCCCCCTCCTCAGGCTCCATTAATGTGTTAGAGCAGCCCACGGAACTCAGAGAAGCATTTTACACACTAGATTACCAGTTTATTATAAAAGGAGATAGCTCAGGAACAGCCAGGTGGGAGAGAGGCAGAGGGGAAGGCATGTGGGAAAGTGCTTAGAGCCTCCATGTCCTGAGTATGTCACTTTCCTCAAATTTCCACATGTTCACCAACCAAGAAGGTCTCTAAATCCCATCCTTTTGGGGTTTTATGGAGGCTTTATGACATCAGCATGACTGATGAAATCATTGGTCATTGGCCTTCTGCCGAGGTCAGGGCAGGGGACTGAAAGTCCCAGTCCTGGAATCTCCTCAGTGGTTCCCCTGGCAACTAGCCTCCTTTTTTAGATGGGGTCCTAAAGTGACCTGATTAACAAACGAAAAGACACCTTCATCACTCTCATCACTTAGGAGATTAGGAAGGGTTTTAGGAGAAAGACTATTTCTTATTATAAATCACAGTATCGCAGCTTCCCACCACTTTCCTCTTCTGACGTAGGGCATTTGCCATCACTCTTATTTTCTGTTGAGCTCTGCTATCTGTTCATTCATTTAAAGCATTTTTTCTTTTATATCTTTGAGCATAGCTGTAATGGCTCCTTAAAATCTTACCGGCTTACTCCAGCACCAAGTTACTCTCTTGGTCAATCTCAATTATTTAAATTTTCTTTTGTGTTATGTCCCATTTTTCTGTTTCTTCTGTTTAGTAATTTTGGTTATTATCCTGGATGATGTGAATGTTGTAGTCTGGAAACTGTGGATACTGTTTTGTTTTTCCATGGAGTGTTGGTTACTTTTTGAAGGTGTTCTTGACTGCATTCAAACTCAAAACTCTGTCTTCCCTCAGCGAGTAGTAATTGATATTTTTATTGAGTGTCTTTAGTCTTAGCAGGGCTCTTTGGAGTCTGCTGTATGTGTGGCATAGTTCAGCAGTCAGCCAGAAATGTGGACGGTTTATCTACAGATTTGGGGATACCCTGCTGTGATTCTCTCATTACCACCCCTCACCTTTCAGGTACCAGGGCGCCCTGAACTTTGTTCTGTGGTTCTTCAGGACGATAACACTGACAATTCCTATCAAGTTTTACCTGCCCCTTCATGGTGTGGATTGTGGCCTGTGTTTAGGCAAAAGAGCTATAAAATGAGAAATTCAACTGGTTCCATTTACTTCTTTCAGGTGCTGAATTTCCCAGTTTCTGCTTGCTTTTAACTCCTTTTCCAGTGTCTGCAGGTCATCGTTTGATTGGTCATTTTTTCAAGAGCATATAGTTATCTGTGGGAAGGTGGGTCTGGTAGAAGATACTACCCCATTACCAGAAGCAGGATTGACATATATTTTTATAAGATTTGCCAAGAATCAAACAACACTAATTTGATGCCCACCTTTATGCAGAGCTGTGTTCAAATCCAGGTCTTCATTCCAAGTTCTCTCTGTCCTCAGAATTGAGAGCTTCTGTTCAATTCTAAGTCTTGGAGGGGCTACAGAAGATTGTCACCTAAGAGAAAAAAGTCCTCCCTGATGCCCCCTTTTCCTGAGGTTTATCCTATTAAGCAGTGTTCTTTTCTTTACAACATTTACCACTTTATGATTTTCTTGGGTATTTGTTTGCTTTTTTAGCATCTGTCTTTCCTTCCTAGAACATACACCCATGAGGACAAGGATGTTTTTTGTCTTGTTCTTCACTTTATGCTCTATAACTCTAACTCGTTGCACAAAATAAGCTCTCACTAAGTATTTTTTCCAGTTTATTGAGATATAATTGAGTCACTAAGTGTTTATTAAGTTGGTTGATGCTTCATAGAACTGTCTGTCTGAGTCACAAGATATTTATCCATCCCTGGAAAAGGCTGAAATTGATTAACTATCCCTCCATTCGTGACATTTTAATTCCTAATGTAACTGTATTAACAGCTGCCATTACATATAGTTAGGCTTCCTGCTCCCACCAACACTCATACAACTTAACTGAGTAGTTTCTGGAAGCTCTCTTTCTTTTTTTTTTTTTTTAAGATTTTATTTATTTATTTCACAGAGAGAGAGAGATCACAAGGAGGCAGAGAGGCAGGCAGAGAGAGAGGGGGAAGCAGGCTCCCTGCTGAGCAGAAAGCCTGATGTGGGCCTCGATCCCAGGACCCTGAGATCATGACCTGAGCCGAAAGCAGAGGCTTTAACCCACTGAGCCACCCAGGCGCCCGGAAGCTCTCCTTTCAATGCAGCGAATGTCAATGGAGTGCATAGTCTGTGTAAAGTATTGAGCTATTCCCTATAAATCCCTATGTATTAGGGGAAAAAAAATCTAAGGTTCAGAGTCATGAGAAACAAAGACAGGTTTCCTGGATTAAAATAAAATTGACTTACAAAAATATATTTAAAAGTGTATCAGTGAAAACTTTTGATCTTTTTCAGATTTTTTAAATTTATTTTTTCAGAGAGAGAGCACAAGCAGGGGGAGTGGCAGGCAGAGGGAGGAGGAGAAGCAGGTTCCCCGCTGAGCAGGGAGCCCGACATGGTGACGATCCCAGGAGCCCCAGGATCATGACCTGAGCTGAAGGCAGACCCTAACTGACTGAGCCACCTAGGCGCCCCACTTTGACCTTTCTGAAATCATTGTTTTCACCCTGTTTTTAGGGATATGATCTAGGAAGAAGAGTGTTTTCTAGGGAAAATATTTAGCCGGCAAATAGATCAATTTAAGGACACTGGAGAATGCAGACTTAGATCCACTTAGCTCAAAATTATTTGAGCTTTGCTTTTTAATCATTTTTAAATTGGGAAACAAATACATAAACATGGTGGCTTTTTTGTAATAGTGCAAATTAAAAATGTAGCATTTTCCCAACTCTTTAACTCCCAGGTCCTGGAGGCAACTACCCTTAACAGTACTTAAAATACTCAGTTTGCTGTGCATAATTCTATGTGTGTGAGTGTGTGTGTGTGTGTGTGTGTGTGTGTGTGTGTATGTGTATGTGTATATACACCCTTCTCCCTTTTGAAAAACATATGGTTACATGCTGTACACATTTGTGCTTTATACATACTTACATATATTAGCCCATATGGATGTGTTGTGCTTCTTTATGGTTGTGTAGTATTTCATTATGCAGATATGTAATGATGCATTTATCCAGTCCCCTGTGGAAGAACACTTTTGAAACAAAATGATCTGAGACTGAAAAGCAGCTGTCAAAGAAGTAGTAATGAAAATTATTTTTGCAGTGTTTCTGGTTACCTTGACAACCTGAGACATCTTCAAATGCCATGGCATCTCTCATAATGCCACTTTTGGAACTGAATAGATGAGTAAAAGAGACAGGATTGGAATTAATGAAAAGACTAGATCATAGAGTACTTGAAGTGATTTCAGCTGGGAAACACTTTTATTACTTGTTTCCTTAGTTCCTTTAACAAGGCAATTGAAATTCATTTTGACTGCATGTCAATCGTAATGTTGACGCATGCTACAAAGTAGTTTTAAATGATCACTCATTCAGGGGAAAACCTTTATGGTGCTGGAGTGGAGCTGAGTTTCTCATGGCATTTTTAGGTTGTTTCAGCTTAGCCCACTAGGCAACACAGTGCTGACAAAGTCGTCGAAATGGTACACGGTTAACTCTGCCTCAGCCCTTTCTGAATTACATTTTTTAAAAACCTGTCTTTAGGGGTGCCTGGGTGGCTCAGTGGGTTAAAGCCTCTGCCTTCGGCCCAGGTCATGATCTCAGGGTCCTGGGATCGAGCCTCGCATCGGGCTCTCTGCTCAGCAGGGAGCCTGCTTCCTCCTCTCTCTCTGCCTGCCTCTCAGCCTACTTGTAATCTTTCTTTCTCTGTTAAATAAATAAAATCTTAAAAAACAAAAAACAAAATACCCCCTGTCTTTAGCTTGGCATAATGCAGCACAGTTTGATTGACCTAATTTGATACATAAAGTTCTTGATGTATATATCTCTGTATATTTATGTAAAATAATAATTAGGATAACAGTACAAGTTGATTTGCTACTGGGTCTGTTTGGACACGCTAAAAAATTGCTAATAGATCACAAGTGATTGGTAAGTGGAGGAATGATGTCTCTTCAAAGTGGGAGTGACATTGTTTCAGAGATAATTTCCCCAGTATGTTAATATTTTCTTATACCCAGTAACTGGATCTGAACACAAGAGAAACTAACACAGCTGAGCACATGTAGGTCAAGAGGAATAAGCTACCAGTCATGATGCCCATTCATTTCCTGTGGCTGGGTTGGGCCAAGTGATTTGTCTTGGTGGAAGGGCTTGGGGGACAGTACTGTAGGGGAGAGGGTGTCCTCCTTGATCTTTGTGCATTTCACTCCTTTCTTCATAACATAGTGACCTAAATCCTCTCCACCCCTTCCTTCAAGTTACCTCACCTTGTTTTTTGTTATTTTTTTAAAAGATTTTATTTATTTAGAGAGATCACACGCATGAGCATGTCAGGGGAGTGGGGAGGAGCATAGGGAGAGGGAGAGAATCTCAAGCAGACTCCCAGCTGAGCATGGAGCACAGTTCGGGGCTTGATTTTATGACCCTGAGATCATGACCTGAGCCAAAATCAAGAGTTGGACACTTAACCGACTGAGCTCTCCAGGCACCCCTCACCTTGTTTTTTGTTTTTTATTTTAAGACCCAAGTGAGCTGAATTTTTCAAAGAGAATAATTAGGGATTTAGTAACGCTTTGCAACCCTGCTGGTGTCTTTTTCTATGCTGCTTATGCTAATGCTCTGGTTGCAACTTAGTACAGACTTGCCCAAACCCCATTTTCGCTAGAACCAAATTTTTCCTTTCAGTATGCCGTGTTGCCTCCTGACGAGTTTGCAGGAGAACACATATCCCACTGCAGTGGGAGTATCTGTATCCTATAGCTATGAATACGTTGAGGTGATCACACAACCACACAGGTATCACTTAGAACGTGATCTCAAATAAAGACAATTATCAGTCTGTTTCTTGTTATCTGCTACTTACAGGCCCAGGATGAAATGGGATATGTGGAATATAAGAATAGAATGGAGAATGTGAAAACTCATTGCATGTTCATTTTGTGAAGTGTAGCCTAGATATCTTTCTGTTGAATATGATATTATTAATAACTGTGAATCAAAGGGTAAAAGTACCACTCTTCAAATTGCCATCTCTCTTGGACTTCCTTTCCTGCCATATTTGGTGTAGATTTCCAGCCTCTGAAATGATTTGTTATTTCTGCATGGAAACGCTATGTGCTGCCTCGATCACGTTGTCAGCATCAACCCACTCATTTCTCACTTTTTATTAAATTTGTTGATTGGATATGAAACATGAGTATCCTTCAAGTATTCCAGCTGATACATTTTTCCTGTAATTGATGCCAAAGCCAGTGTTTTTTCTTCCCCCATCAGAAGATACTTCTGGAAATTGGTTACCAAGTTCTCTGTAAATGTTCATTAAACCTATGCCAGGGCACGCCTCTGCCTCTGAAATCCCTGATTTGCTTCACCATCTCTAGCAGAGTCTAAGGTCCTTGAGGGCAGAGACCATTCCTTTAGGGCAGTATCATATATTTTTAGAAGGAACAGAAACGTGTCTGTTTATCAAATTAAATGTTGACTGGATTTTGGCATACAGATTCTAGCCCATAAAGGAGTTTTTGGAATCTAGGTGCAGAGATCATTAAAAATGCATCTTTTATGTAAGACTGAAGATGAGTCCTTTTCAAGGGTCCATGTGTCAGAGATCTTTTCCTGAGGTTTGTGTCTGGGTGTGGACTTGTCATATTCTGTATAATGCACTTACTAGAGTCTGGTTTTTTTTTTTTAAGATTTTATTTCTTTATTTGAGAGAGAGAACAGAGAGAGCATACACAAGTGGGGGGAGGAGCAGAGGGAGAAGGAGAAGCAGACTCCCCGCTGAGCAGGGAGCTTGAAGCAGGGCTCGATTCCAGGGCCCCCAAGATCACGACCTGAGCTGAAGGCAGACGCTTAACTGACTGAACCACCCAGGTGCCCCTCAGAGTCCGTTTGAAAGCATTTGGGTGAACAGGGCTATGTAACCCGGGGTTGAATCTGCCCCTGTGCCCTCTTTTCCCTCTGTTCTGTCCATCACCTGCCTTTCCCGCCCGACCCCATACCAATCTGTGAGTCTATGCATGGTGCTTACAGTGTTCGACACTCCGTCTACCTTCTGTGTTTGTGACTTTGGCTTGGCTTCTTAGCCTGAACCCCATGTTCTGTTTCTGGTTTGAATCGTGGTTGCTCCCTGGAACCCGATCTCTTCTGACGTTAGTCAAGTAACCTAGTCTTTCCTTCTGATTTTTGTTGTTTTTGTTGTTGTTGTTAGGCTCTAGTGTTTTCAGCTTGGATGTGTCTGACCCCCATTAATCCTGGTTTTGCTAACCAGTAAGAATTGCCTAAATCTAGACTCTAAAAGGTTCTGACCATAAAGTTAAACAGTATTGGCTAGTTAATGGCTTTCTCAAATATTAATCCCTGCCAGGTCCAAAAATATGATGATGTTTATTATAAAAGAGATGCAGCATTTTTTCACTTAGAACTTTGCCTTTTTTCAGGCAGTATTTGATGGCGCATGACCGTGCCTGACGTGGCTGTCCAGGAAGTGTTGGTTTGAGTGGATGATTCTGTGATGATTCAGTTTGTCTGTCATTGAAATGTTCATTTTATCCAAGAACGAAAAAAAAAATTGCCCATAAAAGAGCATTCAGATTTTCCTTATGCTTCAGTTCAAGACACCAGATTCACTTTTGCCTGCTAGGATAGAAGTTGGTAAGCACTGCCAAAGTTGAATGTCACTGACATAGAAAGACTCATCGAGGGATAAATCAAATATAAATCTAAAAGGATCCAATTTTAGAGTCCAGAAAACTCAGACGAGTCTCTTCCAAGCAACTCCATTTTATAGATGAGGACAAGAAGTCCAAGGTGGATGAAGTCAGTTGCCCAAGACCCAACCCAGAGCTGGTTGATAAGGAGCCTGGACCGAGTCAGGCTGTCATAGTGACAAAATTGTATGCAGCCAATTGCTTTTCACTGCATGTGTTACGTGTTAATGGGATCCAACTTTGAAACAAGAGACATGGAGCAGAGCAAAATTTTTTTAGAGATTATAGTTGCCTGTTCCATTTCATTGACCCATTAGGGATTCTTTGCCTTCTTGTATGTAGTGGGTAAGATAGCCTGTCTTTGAGCCCATGCAGCCATGGACAGGGGTCAGGACAACCTGAGGGGTTCTGCAGGCTTCCACGTCACCATAGGAAGATATATAGAGAGAGAGCCCAAGGGGTCCATGCTGTCTCACCTTCCTTCACCTGCCCCCCAGTCTCACCAGCACACCCAAACTTACCTCCCCCTGGAGTCTTCCTGGAGACATCAGCACCGATCCTCATCTAACTGGGTCACCACAAACTGCCAGGACTCCAAAGAGTTGGCTCTCCTGTATCCCTGGGGCCTGGGTCAGTTTCCGGTACAGAGCAGATGCTCAGTAAGTGTTTGGTAAATGAATGAATATTTGGCTAAAGATAGAAGCATCTTGTAACTGCTGAGAATCATGCATATAACAGTCCGGAACCTAGGTGAAATTCAGAAGCAAGATGGGGGCTGGTTGCTAGGGGAACCAATGATGGGATTGGAGCGTTGTAATTTTCAGTCTCCCCTTGACCTCTAGGAAGGGGAGGGGCTGGAGGTAGGATCAGTCACCAGTGGCCAGTGGTTTAATCAGCCTTGCTTATGTATTGAAGCGTCCATAAAAATCCAAAAGGATTGGGTTCACCAAACTTTTGGAGGTTTTGAGAAGGTGGTACACTCAGACTGAGGAAGCTCTGAGTTTTTTCCCCCAGACTGGCCCTGTGCATCTCTTCTGTGGGGCTGTTCTGAGTTCTAGCCTTTAAACCCGTATTCTAGTAAGGAAAATGTTTCTGAGTTCTGTGAGCCCCTCTAGCACATTCATGGAAACCGGGGAGGGGGCCATGGGGACCTTAGATCGACAGCAGGTTGATCAGAAGCACAAGCCACAGCCTGGACTTGCTGTTGGCCTCTGAAGTTGGGGGCGGGGCTGCAGTCTTAGAAGACTGAGCCCTTAATCTGTGGGATCTGATGCTCTCTCCAGGGAGTGTCAGAATGGAGTTGAATTATAAGACCCCCAACTGATCCTGAGGGAGAACTGCTTTGTACTATGGGAAAAACCACACACACACACACACACACACACACAGAGGAATTAGCATCAGAATTACGTTGATATATCAACTTGGGGGGTCATTTCTGCTCTGCTCATCAGTCAGATGAGATGGTTGGATGGACCTCTCCGCTGTCTTGCTTCTGTGCTCAAGCATCTGTGTAATGTGACTCTGAGCAGCTTTGTCAGCACTGGAGGTAACCAGGCCTGGGTTCCTCAGGTCCTGCCTGCCTGGCAGGGCTCTCCTTTGCGCACGGGTGAGGCTGGTGGCTTCGCTCTTACCTCCCTCTAGGTCTCCCCTGCTCAGTTGGCCCAAGCTCCAGCCCGTGGAATTAGCTTGGGTTGCTTATAACGGAAAAATCGTAGGTGGTAGAGCTTGAAACAAAATGGAAGCCTTGACAAAGGCAGAAGCTTGCTGTTCATGTGCCGAGAAGTCCGGCTGGTGGGAAGGCTGCACCTGGTGTCCAGAACCTAAAATTCCATCATAGACCTCTCTCCTCCTGCCCGTTCCCCCACCGACACTGTCATCCTTACGTTCTAAATAGAAGAAGGGAATGATTTTCTAAATAGATGATGTCTGTTGGAGAAAACTCTCCAGGAGTCAAATTGTGCCTGCATTTGTCGACATCTCCTCGGCCCAAGGTAGGGACCATGGCCTCGTCAAAGTCGGAGGGAGGTTAGGGACTAAAATCTTTTAGTGCAGTGGCCATGGTTCTAGAAATGACCTTGTCCTCTCTATCTCCTGTGCTGTCCTTTATGTGATTCTGGTTTCAAGGGCGTAGAAATGAGTTGGGCCCCATCCCCCTTCCCCTCTTCTTTGGAGTGGTTTGAGTAGGTAAGATCGAAATTACCTGTTCCTTGACCCGGTGTTTGGCTTGCCTTTGAGACCCTCTGAAGCTCACGCGTTGTTTTGCTCTGTGTTATGGAGCCGTGATAATGTCGGGGATGGATTTTAAATTCTGATTAAATTTACTTCACTGTTAGGTCTTCACTTCTTAAGATTTTCTTTTGTCACTTTGAGTCATGTGATTCTAGAGATTTTTTTGAAAAACTCCTTTTCTCATTCCTAATATTTGTCATTTGTGCCTGTGCTCAGTGTTTCATAGGTTTTCCAGGGATTTGTCGGTTTTATGTTTTTTTCAAAGAACCTGTATTACTTATTAGTATATTAGTATATATACTATTATATATATAGCTACATATATAGCTAATAATAGCTATATTATAGTTATTAGCTATTAGTATATTAGTATAATAATTAGTATTAGAAGGTTGCCTGGGTGGCTCAGTCGGTTAAGTGTCTGCCTTCGGCTCGGGTCATGATCCCAGGGTCCTGGGATCGAGCCCCACGTCGGGCTCCCTGCTCAATGGAGAGCCTGCTTCTCCCTCTACCTCTGACTGCTGCTCTGCCTACTTGTTCTCTTTATCTCTATGTCAAATAAATTAAAAAAGAACCTTTAAAAATAATTTAAAAATTAGTATTAGAAGGGGATTTGGTGAATCCCCTTCTTGGTTATGGTCTCTTTTTTGTTTTTATGTTTATATAAATATAAATATTTATAAGTGTTATATGTGTTTTTATATTCATTCATAAGTAATATGTTTCTGTTTATTTCTGTTTTCTATTCTGTTTGATTTCATCCTGCTGTTTTTGTATTGTTTTTAAGAGAGAAATGGGTATGGGATTGCCTGGTCAGGTAGGTTTTTTGTTTCTTTTTTTTTCTTCTTCTTCTTAAAGGAAAAAGAGGATTTGTGGCCATGGATTAAGCACCAAAGGGTCTAACTAAAATGAACAATGGATCGCCTGGATCTACAAAGGGGCAGGAGGGAATAAAACAGAGACTGGAGGAGAGGAAGCAGAATGAGCGTTGAGAAGGTAGAGGCGAGCCATCCGTGAGAACAGCTTGGCAGAAACAGGACAGAAGTACAAACATGAGGAAGGGCTGAGGGAACCAGGGGCTGAAGGCAGCAGAGGAAGAGAAGGATGTCACATCAGGAATATTTTTATGTTTGACCTTTGATCCATCTCGGCAGTCAGGTGTTAATTACCCAAATCCACCACCGTCGGTAGAATCCTCCATGGTGAGCACGCAAAACGTTTCCTCCGCGTCCTCTGTTAGCAAGGCAGCTCTGTTGCTGGGACTGCAGACCTGCCTCCGTTCGGCACCTTGGCTCGCTGCGGATTTCCTGGTTCCTGAAATCAACACTGTGCCACCTGCCTTCCTCCCTCCTCTCCTCGGATCCGGGCTTTGTCCTCTGTCTCTGCCTGGTGTCTCATCCACCTCTGAGCCCACTTCCCTGCGTGCGCTCACCCTGCCCCTGCAGCCCCCAACCCTGACTTCTTGTACCTCTGATGCCCTCTGATCTGTACTCATTGTGCCTCATACTCCCCAGGCTACACTGCCCTTTGCTGCCCCTCGGGCTGCCCGTGGCCTGGCACATCAGGGGGCAGAGTGGAGAGGAGGCAGGGCCATTTTCCTCGGGGTGTGGCAAGGGCGAGAGGCTAGATTTAGAAGCAAATGCACTGGGCCACGGTGCTGGTGGACTGGCAGGCGGGAGCCTTTCCCAGGTGGCCTCAGTCCAGAGGGAGAGTGGCAGGGAGGAAGGAGGCAGAGGTTTTAAACAGCTTCTGCAGTGTCAGCAAGTGAGGAGACTGAGCCCTGCGAGCTACTCATGGGCAGGGATCCGGGTAAAGTCAGCATGTGTTTACAGAGGTCTGGCCTGCAGCATTCTCTTTCCCCAATGCGTGTGGCATCCCTGAATGGGAATTTAGGGAGCTCATGGGTGGGGGAGGGCTCTCATGGGGAGCTAACGGCCCGGAAGAGGCAGGGATTTGAAGGTAATGAAACCCACCCCAGGATGGTGCACACAGGGATCATCAGTAAGCCTTGCCTCTCCAGACTCCCGAGTCCTCTTTACCTCATCCAAGGGAAGCCCCACCTGCTTGCAGAAGCCTCAACCGGGGCTTCCTAGCCTTTCCTTCTCTGGCCACATTACACTCTATCAAAACGACCTTTGCAAAACCCATCATTGACAGGCCACATCACCTGAATCTGTCATTCAGACGCGAGGCCCAGTGTTTTACCATGCAGTGACCGCCATCTTGCTTCATTGACCACAGGTTAAATGATGACCCGGCCTCACTGCACGTTGCCATTGCCACTGTCCCAGGCTTGAGAGCATGCTCGGTCGTCTGCAAAGCCTAAGAGGGACCAAGGAAGCTAGACATTTCTAGAGGAGCAGGAGTGAGGGTGGGGAAGTTAGGAGTTTGGGGGTGGAGCAGTATTGGAAGGCAGCTCTGATTAAATGGATAAACCAACCTCAGAAGTGAACAGTCAGTTGTCCATCTAATTATGTCCACCTGATTAACATAGTAGCTTTAGGGCCTCCACAGTCTTACCCAGTAGGGCTACTTCCTGGTAATCTCATTGTCCTTTGGGGCGAGGGACGGTGGTTCCTAGGGGACCAGTTTCAAGAATGCTTATGGTGGGGGCACCTGGGTGGCTCAGTCAGTTAAGCATCTGCCTTTGGCGAGGGTCATGATCCTGGAGTCCCAGGATCGGGTCCCGAGTTGGGCTCCTTGCTCAGTGGCATGCCTCCTTCTCCCTCTGACCCTCTTCCATATTGTGCTTTCTCTCTCTCTCAAATAAATGAAATCTGAAGAAGGAAGGAAGGAAGAAAGGAAGGAAGGAAAGGGAAAGAAAAGGAAAGGAAGAAAGAAAAGAAAGAAAAGAATGCTTATGGTGCCTTCTTCAGGTATCACAGGCTAATTCTTGGAGCTCCCTTCTAGTCTTTCGGGGCCCTCAGCTTTGACCACTGTGCCTGAAAACCGCAGCCTTGTCATCCCCCATTGAGAGAGCAGCCATGCTTCCGACGTCTGACTTTCTTTGGTAACAGGTGCGCTAAATACCAGATGATCCATTACAGCTCTTTCGTTCTCAACTCTCTCTCTCTCTTTTTTAAAAGATTTTATTTATTTATTTGACAGAGAGATCACAAGTAGGCAGAGAGGCAGGCAGAGAGAGAGGAGGAAGCAGGCTCCCTGCTGAGCAGAGAGCCTGATGCTGGGCTCGATCCCAGGACCCTGAGATCATGACCTGAGCCGAAGGCAGAGGCTTTAATCCACTGAGCCACCCAGGTGCCCTGGTTCTCAGCTCTTATGAGATGCGTAAATGTACACAAGAATCTGTTTCAGTGACATCCACCCTTTAGAACACAGCTGAGAACCCAGAAGTTAAATGGGAAAGGTGTCCGTGTGATCAAAATCATTGTTATGAACCAAGAGTGAGGCCTATATGCCACCATTCAGAATTTATTAACTCATACCGCAACTGTACTATTCATTTTACAAAAATTATAAATCCCAAGAGTCTAAAGGAAACACAACACTCAGTCCATTTATCAAGTTGTATCCCCTTGCAATAATTTTGGTGTGTTTGTTCTAATTGATTTTCTCTGTACCGGTGTGTGTAGTTGTCTTTAAAACCAAGTTGGGGAGGGGGATGCCTGGGTGGTTCATTCGGTTAAGCGGCTGACTTTGGCTCAGGTCATGATCTTGGGGTCCTGGGATCGAGCCCCTCGTGAGGGCTCTGCGCACAGCGTGGAGTCTGCTTGTCCCTCTCCCTCTGCCCCTCACCCTGCACGTGTGCTCTCTGTCTCAAATAAATAAATAAAATCTGAAAAACAAAAGAAGTTAGGGCAATATCATATATAGATAGTTTTTTAAACTTACAGTTTCTTCTCCATTTGACAGTACTGTGACATATGCACAGAGGTAAAGGGACAAGCTGTTGACGGGCACATCATTTACAATAGGAAACACTGGAAACAACTTAAATAATAATACAAATGGGGGACAGGAAGGGCAGATTTCAGGGGTTCCTTCAGAGCAGAGGCCCAGCCTATGGGTAGATTGGGAGAAAGGTCTTTAGGTTTCACCCCGTGCTTTATAAATGTTGCGGCAACCTTTGCAAAGCAGAATCAGTCCTTTATCATGGATACAGCAACTATTTTGTTCGCGTCATTTGTCATTTATTGTCAGGCCTTTTCTCCCTTAGCAGTTTAAGAAATTTGTGTCATGAAACTTCCTACAGTAGGACTTCTGAATTTGGAATTGTGCCGGGGAGGCCTTTCTTACTTTGATTATACGCTGTCTTGATTTTTTTCACCCTTGATTCCATTATTTTTTTCACAACTAATTATATAATCCAATTGATCCTTATTTTTCTGTGTGATCTAAGTAATGGAATGCTTCCAAATGAATAACATTGTTCCAACACCCTTTATTAAGCAATCGACCGATCCGATTTTGTATATTCTAAATCCCCATATGTGCTTGGACCGCTTACTACTAAAATTTGTCTACAGTTGGGGGTCACTTTGTCTACAGAAGCCCAATTAAGGGGCCCATTGATGCTGAAGACTGGAGTGATACTTGTGTGATAAACTATCTAGTGTAGCCTGGGTGTTAAAATGAAAGGGGCACCTATAACACAAAACCATAAATAAAAATAAAAGAGTGTCTAGTAGGCTTTGAAATGCATGGGGCAGTGTGTGTGGGTAAGAAAGCCCTAGTTGTGTGAGCGCTCTGGGCAAAATGCAAAACCAAACAAAATAAGATCAAAAGACCCCCAGGCTGCCTTCAGGAAAGGGGAGTTCATTGTAAGTTCCCAGCATTGGGCACACTCAGTGATGCTAACCCCTAGGGATTAGCTAGGTGGCACCGCAGCAAGAGCTGAGCGGCCACTGGGAGCCCAGAGGCCACATCCACCATTTTATCTGTCTTTCCCTACAGATGGGCCATCAGAGCCACTGGCCCTGATGGATCCAGCCCCAGCTAACTGTCCTCTCCCGTTTAAAATCCCAAGAGAACGTGCTTAGTCCTAACATCTTCACCCCCACCCCCCCATCAGTTCTGGCTGCAGGGACGGGAGTTGTCACATTGTCGGTGGGGGTGGCTGTTTCCAGAGATTTTCGGGCAGATGAAACCAGAAGACTACTGAGCATGTCAGATAAAGGTCCTTCCTCTCTGCTTCCCTATAGGTCCCCTGAGAGCTATGGTTTTCTGCTGTTTTTTAAAAGCAGTTAGACTATATATAGAAACATACCAAGAGCTAGCCCAAAGAAACTGTAAAGTTGGTGAGGTTTTTTTCCCCCCGCATTTCCACCCTCACTGTCTTCCACGGTAGAAGTTGCTTTGGAAGGAACTTTGGGGGTTGCCAGCATTTCTAAACTTATTAAAAAGCTGTGATAATATGGAGGTTCTGCCTGTGAGCTTTGCGCTCAGAGTGGGGTGATCATCCACATCTCCGAGCTTTGTGACCTTGGATGGGTTATGTAAACTCCCTAAACCTCAATTTCCCCATCGATAAAATGATGTTATTAATAGTCCCGTCCTCAGGGGTTTTGTGAAAGTTAAATGAAGGTCAAGTTTTAACACACCACAGGGTATTTGCGAGGGCTTACTAATGTTCCTTTTGGGGGTTTTTAATGAGGAAAGACTTGCAGTTTCTGTGTATCCCTGTGCTTTCCTCAGATATTGACATTTGCTTTCTGTAATTGTATTCTGAATAGAACATATCATTAGAAGTAGAATAGTGAATATACCTTTTGCAAGAAAAACCTCCTTTCCCCACCTCTTGCCAGATTTCCTCTTAAAAAAAGGTTGCCCTGCTTTTCTGAACCTCGACGCCATGCTGCTAATTAGCAGCAAAGCCATTTCCGAATCTGAGAGCGGACCTCTTTTTCCCAAGCCCCTAATAATCCATTTCCTGCCCCTTCCCGTGAAGCCTGTTCTTACAAGGACCTGGTTAAATCCTTCCTGCCAAGCCCTGAGTGGCTGATGACGTCTAAGAGGATAACATCTTAAGCCACCGAAGGAGTGACCGTTTCATTGTGGTCTTTTAGGGATTGCTTTCCCAGCATTTTGCAGCGGCCAGGACTGAGCTACCTTGAAATACCAAAAGTCACCTCGCGTGGGGCTCAGGAGCGTAATGACCTGGGGATCCAGCTCCTATCCGAGAAGGAAAGTTTTATCCTTTTGCCGGCTCCTGCGTTGGCCAGAGCCTAAATAGTCCACTTGGGTTCATGAACTGCTGACTTGGAGAAAGATTTAGAGAACCTGCAATTCAGGACAGATTAAATATTTATTATTAATGTTCAGCTTAGAGAGTTAGAAAGTAATATTTTGTCAAAAAGCCAGAGATACATGCCG
Organism: Ailurus styani; assembly: GCA_002007465.1. Classification (NCBI taxonomy): domain Eukaryota; kingdom Metazoa; phylum Chordata; class Mammalia; order Carnivora; family Ailuridae; genus Ailurus; species Ailurus styani. The sequence goes on from LNAC01000109.1 coordinate 3,860,051, forward strand.
TGGAGTGAATGCCCCAGCACACAGTGTTCCTTCTAGCTGCTGTTCCTGGCTGGGTGTGATTCAGCCTAAGTGTGGCTAATGCTGATCCACAGTTCTGTGTGGACCCCAGGGAATTGGCCACAGGCCAGATAAGATACAGTAGGTTGTCCCCTTGCTCCTTACACAGATGGTACCATGCTGTGGATTAAATGTCTATGTTCCCCTCCCAAATTCATGTGTTCAATCCTAACCCCCAATGTGATGGTATTTGGAGGTGGAGCCTTTGGGAGGTGATTAGGGCATAAGGGCAAAGCTCTCATGAATGGGATTAGTGCCCTTATAAAAGATCTCACAGAACTCCCACTCCCTCCCACCATGTGGGGACCCAGCCAAAGACGGACGGCATTCTGTGAACCAGGAAGCAGGTCCTCACCAGACATCAGATCCACTGGGCCCTTGATCTTGGACTTGCCAGTCTCCAGAACTGTGAGAAATGAATTTCTGTTGTTTATAAAGCACCCCGCCTCTGGTATTCTGTTATGGTGGCCCGAATGGACTAAGATAGATGGGGGGACAGATCCCTGTCCATTACGTGTCCACTCTCTGAGTGGTTTTTCTATTCGTGGTTTCAATTCCTGTGGAGGATAAATAGGACTTTCTAATGCAGCTCTCCATAATAGTGGCATAGCTTAGAGCTAGCTGACTTTTCTAGGAAATGAGCCATGCCCCTTTTCTTCTAGAACAGGATGCCCTATCTGCTAAACTTTACTTGCATTGGTTGTTCATGTTATTTATGTCCCACCCCACACCAAAACGAACTTGTAAATTGACGCAGCAAACATTATCCATCTGATGTTGCTAAAGACTGTGTCCAGTTTTGGACAGATCTAGTTTTGGGACTGGGGTCGCTGCTAAGCACGGTGCACTGAGCCACTGTTCGTGGGCTGGGGTTTGCCGCCACTTACCCTGTCTGTCCTGGTATCACTGTTAGGACGAGTGCTTGGGACCCTGCAGGTTCTCTCTTCGATGTATTTTGAGACGACAGCACTTACTCCAGCTTGGAAGGAGGAACGGGAGTAAAGGCTTATGCCAAGTCTGTAGTAAGCCTTTGGCTGTGTATTAGCCCACAGTGTGTGGGCACAGGAGTATTCTGAATGGAAACTTCCAACCAAGTCTGCTCTTCTAAAAACACCCGCGTCAATCGAACAGAGGAAATGTGTGTAGGGCTGCCATGTCTCACTCCCTTCCTTTACCTGCCCTGCCCTCCTCTGTCAGTTGTGTTGCGACTCTGAAATCCCCCAAGCCACGCAGATCCTCCCACTCACCGACTCTTCAGGTGCCCAGGAGGGAAGACTTGGAGAGCCAGCAGGGTTCCTGGCCAAGTGTGATGACGTCAGCTGGGACCCTACTGTTGTATGAGAGCTCTAGCGTCAGATCAGACTAAAACAATCCTCCCAGGGCCCCAATCTTACCTGGCCTCTTTGGGTTTTCCTTGAAGAATACAGAGAAGGGGAAATTGTGGGGAATTAAACAAAAAACAAAAAACACCGAGGACAGGGAGCTCCTAGGGGTTGAGTCATATCCCTGCCCAGAAGGTGTTGAAGTCATAACCCCTGGGAATGTGAACCTTACTTAGAAATAGTCTTTGCACATGATCAAGCTGAAATGAGTTTATTCGGGAGGGCCCTTATCCAGTGTGCCTTGTGTATATGTCCTCGTAAAGGCTAGACATTTGGACACAGAGGCAGACACGCATGCCTAGAGGGAAAATGGGGTGAAGACATGGGGAGAATGCCATCTACCAGCCATGAAACACCCGAGATGACCAGACACTAGGAGAGAGCCCTCAGAAGGAGCCAACCCTGCCAACACACGATTTCAGATTTCTGACCTCCAGGCCTGGGAGGCCATACCTCGCTGTTCTTGAGGCCCCTTTTTTTGTGATACTTTGTTGGGAAAGCCCCAGGAAAATGATGCAGGAGCTTGTCCTAAGTCCCAGTAAGATCTGCCTCTCCTCATGGCATGAACCTACTGCCTCATCAGGTTGGGTCAGACCCAGACAACTGTCTTCCTGTCATCATTTACAACTTCCAGATTGCTCTCCTGCCCACATTTTGGGTTAGCACCCAGGACCCAAACACTGTCTCTCCACTCCTGTTGTTCTCTCTTAATGCTTCCTGAGACTCCCATTTGTTCTTTTGAGTTCTGTCTGCCTCTGCCATCACTTGTTTTGAGCAGGTAGAGTAAGACACACAGATGTGAAAACGATTGTCAGGCAGGAAGGCATCTTTCTGTTATACTCGGAGCTCCCTAGAGAGAGGGCTTTAGGCACGCCATGCAGGGCCACAGGGAGAAGTGCCAAAGCAAGGTGAGTAGGCAAAGAGAAAAAGGGGAGCTATAGGCGGGAGACTTTATTTCGGTTTAAGTGGGAAAAAATGGGCAAAACAAGGTAATAAGTAGTACAAACATGACTAGATAGTTTGGTGGGCTCTGGTTTATAGGGGCGGTCCTGTCCTTGGGGTGATTAGGGCTGAGGAAATAGTATCCCTGACTGCAGAAGTCTAATAAAAAGAGGCAGTGGGTAGTATGGACTCAGAATTGGTTGGTTTGCCTATCAAAGGCATGCTGGTAGGTGACTGGTTTGTTATCTCTAGGAATTAGCCAGCCCCGGGAATGGTGGTTCTGGTCGGCAAGACCCCAAATGTCAGAGCGTCAAGAATACAGAAAAGAAGAAAACGTAGTTAATATATTGCATTAACTGGTTGTGCAGTATTTTTTATGGCTATTTCCACCCCATCCAGTTTACACTTTAAGAATCCCTGGTTAGTTAACAAGCCTCCTGACAAATGTATTCTCTCTAGCATTCGCAAGATATACTGTCACTTGTCAAAAGACTGTCCAAAAATTCCAGCCTTGTTATTTAAAACCAGACATCCATGGACCCTATTGTTTAATTTATATTTCTTCTTTCTTTGAAAGCTATGACCTTCAGAGGAAAGCAAAGTTGAAATGCCACCAGGAGCCTCAGTTTTCTTTCCAGAACTTCCAGCATTCAGAGATATATACAGGGTTTCTTCTGGCTATCCCATTTGTCTTGTAGACGGATACCTTTCTTTTTCCCCTCCTGGTTATTTTCTGTCTCTGTCCTTCTGGTGCTCAGCTGTGATTTTCTTCAGGAAACCACTGCTCCCCTGCTCTGGGTCCATGTGTTATCAGTGGGGTTGATTTCACTCTCAGATTTAAGGGTGGGATGTGAATCGGGTCCAGCTGAAATCATTGGTTTAGGCAGAGCAGAGGAACCAGATTGGACCAGTCCATTGGCATTTTAGTTTCTTGTTGTTGCTATAAGAAATGACCACAAATGTGGTGACTTTAAAACAACACAGATTTATCATCTTACAGTTCTGGAGGTCAGAGGTCTGACACAGGTCTTTTTTTTTTTTATGATTTATTTATTTTGCAGGGAGAGAGAGAGCATCAACATGAGCAGGGGGAAGGGGCAGAGAGAATCTCAAGCAGACTCCATGCTGAGCACAGAGCCTGTTGCGGGTCTCGATCTCCGGATCCTGAGATCATGACCTGAGCTGAAGCCAAGAGTCACATGCTCAACCAACTGCACCACCCAGGCGCCCCTGATGCAGGTCTTCCTGGGCTAAAATCAAGATGTTGCCAGGGCAGTCAGTGTTCCTTTCAGAGGCTCTGGGGTTGGGGAGAAGTTAGTTTCCTTGACTGTTTAGGCTTTTAGAGTGCACCCATGTTCCTCGGCGGGGGGCTTCTTCTTCCACTTTCAAAGCCAACAGCATGCTTCTCACGTTGCATCTCTGATCCTCCTATAGTCCCATCTCTTTCTGAACCTCTCCTCTGCCTCCTCCACGACTTTTAGGAACCTTGGATTACACTGGAGCCTCCTGGATAATCTGGGATAATCTCCCCATTACAAGGTCCTTTATATGCCTGTGAAGTTCTGTTTCCCATGTAAGGGAATATGTTCACAGGTTCTGGGGATTAGGGTGTGGACATCTTTGGGGTTAGGATCTGCCTACCACAGTGGGTGCGATTCAGTTCTGTGACATTTGCTGATTCTGTTGGGAAGAGAATGTTGTTCTGTTGGCATTCTGGAGAAGATAGGCTTTAAAGCTGGAACTGCTGGCAGCTGTCTTAGAACTGTGAGGGAAGGGTCTGTTAGAGAATGGAGCACGTGCTGAGCAGAGCAGACCTGAATGATAAGAGGAGGCAGGCCATGTCCTGATGGTGTCCTTAGGGCCACTGAAGCCCACTTAGAATTTTTAGTCATTGATTCGGTCCATCATTACGTGTCTCCTCCTTGCGAGATGAAGAGCAAAGATCACAGAGATGGGCCATGATTGAGTCCCTCTTTTATTGCTCTTTTGGACACAGGATGCAGCCATATTGGGAACATCTGGGTTGATACCCATGAGCAGAATTTCATGGTAGCCTGTTGTTCTAGGGGCGAGAATTCTGTTTCTTCCTAGCCCCTGGATCCTAATCTCTCACTTGCCTGTTAACATCTCAGGGCCTCCTTAGTTCTTGCATCTGTGAAATGATGAGGTCAAGTGGACAGTATGTTCTTGGTATGTATCTACATTTATGAACGTTCGTTAAATTTCTGCAGAATGGCCAAGCTGGCAGGATCCTTTGAAAGGTCTTAGAGCTCAATTTTCTCCCTTAACTGATGAGGGAATTGAGACCCAGAGAAGCTAAGAAGTTTCGCAGGGGAATGAACAGCTTTGAAACAAACCCGAGAGAACCAGGACTTCTGATTGCTAATCCCATCATACCACATTTCTATAATTCCTTGACCTAGTTAAGTGAATTCCCCTAAATTTGTAAAATCTAATGTCATTCACTGAGATAACTCCAGACATTTGAGTCTCAACCGGAGAACTGACATAACATTTAGCATGTCTTTTGCTAAGTGTGTTTTTATAAAACAAAATTATTGTATTATGCTAGTTTCCTCCCATTTTATCTCTCACCGACAGTCATTGTAGTGCCAAAGGAGTAGAGGTTCTAGAATCTTCTTAAAGCCATCCCCGAGACCAAGGAAAGATCTGGGGACAATACCAAATCCTCAAGAACTATGAAAATTCTGCATCAAAGTATAAATTCTGGAGGATTCTGGGGAGGAGTTGGTCCGAGTACATGTCTTTGATGTCTTGTCTGGAATAGCTTGGTTAACAACAACAACAAACAACAAAATGATGGATATTCTGGTTACCTAATATGATGTAACAAATCACCCCCAAACTTGTTGCTCATAGTAATGAGGAGAAGTTAGGCTACTGGTAGAGTTAGGACAATGTCTGCAGACTTTTGGGACAAAAATGTTGTGATGAGAAACCTTGTATCAAACCCAGTTACCACTCATTTGCAAGGTTAGCACATTAAAGTCTTGGAGTTTATACTCATGCAACGTATCTGTTTATTACTCCTATAACTTATTACTTGTTAAGGGCATGACGGCCTCAGAGTTTACTATCCATTCATTTAGCTGGCGGAAAACAGTTGGTAAACAGCCCATCTGGTAGAAATCTCCAGAAACTGGAGGATAAGAGGGCAGAGAAGAGTGGTGAGCAGAGGATCCTGTGAGGAATGTACAGTTCAGCCTAAACAGATAATACCATTTTTACCAGAAATCTATCGTGTATGTTAAGTCATGATTCTAGCAACAAAACAGACAGACTGTAAGGGGAAGACGTAACAATATCGTGAAATCAAATATCAACCAAACTCAGGAACGAGGGGAGGGGATTTAGGGATGGGAGAGGGTAATTGGAAAAATAAATGTGTTCTAAATGTTTCCTTTCATGGATCTTGGGAGAAGTGAGGAGCTAAAATAGCTTGGGGAAGGGGACATAATTATCTTCTGATATGTTAATAGAGGCAAATGGGCTCAATTACGAGATTTTAGGGGTAGGAAGTTCCTTTATGAATTGAATTGGGGATCTCCTCTCCTTCCCTGGGAGGTTGCCCTACAGAGGGGAGAAAGCTTGCAGATTTCCATCTCTTTGTCTATCTTGATCTGTTTGACCCCACACAAACTAGGGTTTGGATTACTTTGCCTGGGAACATTTTCTCCATGAACTCTAAGCTGAGAGCATCCTCTCTGCCCTTGCTCTGTACCTGACAACGTCAGCCTAGACCCCGGTCTGCCTAATTTCATGTATGACTGCACATCTACCTAGGAGCCTTCCCAGTGTGGCTTGGAGATTGAGTCCCACTTGAGAAAGAATGTGGGATTATGGAACTTTGGAGAAATGATCTAGAACGTGCACCTCCCATCCCCTAGGCAATAGGACAGGTAAGTTATAAGAAGGAAGTAACAAAGCAGTTGCCCAGAGGGGTTTTAAGTGATGGGGAGGGAAGGCACCATAATCATGGACACCAACATTTTGCCTAAAGGGGGACTCTTCTCCCTTCTCATGGAGGTAGTCAGGAAATAGCACCCTTTTTAGCAAAATAATATTTCATTGCCATCTCATAGTCCTGCGTGCCAGAAATGCCAAGGGCAAGAAGCCGGTGAAGAGTAAGTCCACGTTTGTGGCTGTCATGAATTGTCCCCAAGCCTGGGTAAAACCTGCATGTCACACAGGAACTGTGCACAGGATATTTGGCCGTTTTCAGCATCCCAGACTTGGACACTGGAGACTTAGACTTGCAAGCCACTTTCCGTTGGACTGGATCATGGGTTTATTTTTAACACTGTGCCCAGAACCATAGACCAGAAAAAGACCTTGGCAAGACATTGAGTCTGTCCTTAACTTCAGGGAGAATCACACTTAAACTCCACCCCAGAGGACTTTTCTGCAATGACAGGTATCCAGAAAAACGCTCTAAAGGAATCCATTTGTCCTCAGGAAGGCTTTCTATTTACACGCCAAGCCCTGCCCTGTCAGTCACCAGACCAGAAAACGGCTGTGGTCTCTGACAAACAGAGGAGTAAAGGGGTTAGCGTACGTCCTGCTTTTTATGCTATTCTGTGGCTCAGGATCATGTTAGAATCTACCCTTACAACCACAGAGGTCCCCAAACCTTGGAATTCACAGTGACAAAGAGAGGGTTCACGTGGATGATGTGTTGACCACCGGGCCTGCCAGAACAAAGCACCGAGACTGGGAGCTTAACTATTAGACATTTTCTTTCTTCATGACTGGAGACTAGAAGTCTAAGATCCAGATGTGGGTGGGGCTGATTTCTTCTGAGGCCTCATGCTTTGGCCTCCCTGTGTCTTCACAGGGTCTTCCCTCTGTGTGAGCCTGTGTCCTGCACTCTTCTTATGAGGACCCCAGTCATGTTGTGTAAGGGCCACTAATGACCTTGAGTAATGACCTCTGTAAAGACCCTATCCCCAGATCCTGTCACATTCTGAGGTACTGGGGTTTAGGACTTCAATATATGAACTGAGGAGAGGGCATATTTGAGCCGTTAACAAATTCAGAGATCAGGGGTGCATGGGTGGCTCACTAAGCTAAGTATCTGCCTTCCGCTCAGGTCATGATCCCAGGGTCCTGGGATCGAGCCCCACATTGGGCTCCCTGCTCAGCGAGGAGCCTACTTTTCTCTCTTCCTCTTCTGCTTTCCCTGCTTGTGCTCTCTCTCTGTCAAATAAATAAACTCTTTAAAAAAAAATTCAGAGATCAGATACCACCAAGACCACATCCCAAAACCACTTTTGGAATCATATGGGAACCTATTTCATACCACACTGGTCCACGTATGAGGAATTGTGAGAAATTGGAAAATCAAAAATGACTTTTAAGAGAAGACATTTAGGGGCGCCTAAGGGGGTGCAATCAGTTGAGTGTCCGACTCTTGATTTTAGCCCAGGTCATGATCTCAGGGTTGTAAGATGGAGCCCTGCATCAGACTCTGTGGGCAGTGCCGTGTCTGCTCGAGATTCTCTTTCTCTTTCTTTTCTTTTTTTTAAAGATTTTATTTATGTGTTTGTCAGAGAAAGAGAGAGCGCGCACAAGCAGGCAGAGGCAGAGGCAGAGGGAGAAGCAGCCTCCCTGCCAAACAAGGAGCCTGATTCGAGACTCGAACCCAGGACCCCAGGATCATGACCTAAGCCGAAGGCAGATGTTTCACTGACTGAGCCACCCAGGCGTTCCACGATTCTGTTTCTCCCTCTCCCTCTCCTGGTCATGGTGTCTCTCTTTGTAAAATAAATCTTTTTTTTTTTTAAGATTTTATTTATTTATTTGACACAGAGAGATCAGATCACAAGTAGGCTAAGAGGCAGGCAGAGAGAGAGAGAGGAGGAAGCAGGCTCCCCGCTGAGCAGAGAGCCCGATGCGGGGCTCGATCCCAGGACCCTGAGATCATGACTTGAGCCGAAGGCAGGGGCTTTAACCCACTGAGCCACCCAGGCGCCCTAAAATAAATCTTTAAAAAACTCCACATTTATGTGCATAGAAACATAAGTATTTATAAATAATTGCATATTATTAAAATTAACAATTATTAAATAATATTATAACATATAAATACTATATGTTGTGTGTGTATATATATGTGTGTGTGTGAACATATGTATATACTTACCCTAATGGAGCATGAAATTATTTGTGGGACATAAAGAAATTCATATTTAAAGACTTTCTATAATGAACATGAAGACATTCAACATTTAAATGTCTTGTTTTTCTGGAAGAGAGTGGTAATCTTGGGGCTCAGAAATGCCCTTGGGAAGGACTGATATTCTTGGAAGGACTGAAAGGAAGTCATGAAGAATTGGTAGGGCTTGGATGAAAGATTAAAAAATAATGCCTGGATATTTTGGGAGCAGCAGGAAAATTCCCTTTTTGGGACTTAGGGAAAAAAGTATCATTTGGAGAAAATGTAAAATATATGCAATACTTCTAAAATTCCTCTTACAAATGTATTCATTTGGTTAACCTTAGCAATATTAAGACATGTTTTTTATAACATGATTTCTTCATCAATTTATCATATGTGGTGTATAATCCAGTTTACATTATTTTGTAATACATTTATGTTAATTTTTAAAGACTTTTTCCCCTTTTTAAAGGGCAGTTTTACATTTACAACAAAGCTGAAAGGCACGGAATTTCCTATATACCCCCTCCTACCCACACACATGCATAGCCTAACCCATTCTCAACCTCACTCACTGGAATGGCACATTTTTTTTACTGAGGATGAACCTACATTGTAATCGCTCAAAATCCACAGTTTACCTTAGATCCCAGTCTTTTTTTTTTTTTTTAAGATTTTATTCATTTATTTGAGAGAGAGAGAGAGAGTGGGGAGAGGGAGAAGCAGGCTGCCCGCTGAACAGGGAGACCAACATGGGGCCGATCCCAGGACTCCAAGATCATGACCTCAGCTGAAAGCAGGCACTTAATCAACTGAGCCACCTAGGTGCCCGGTTAGAGCCGACTCTTGGTGTTGTACATTTCTTGGGTTTGGACAAATATGTAATGATACATGTAACATGGTACCAGCCTATATTTTCACAGCCTTAAAATATTTTTTTAAATTGTGGTAAATTACATGCATGAAATTTACCATCTTAACCATTTTTAAATACATAACTCAGCAACATTGAATCCGTTCACTTTGGTAGGCTACCCTCACCACCAACCATCCACCCTTCATCTTGCAAACACTGAAATTGTCCTCATGAATAGTAACTTACCCTCCTTCCCTGCCCCTGACAACTACCTTTGCAATACATTTAATAAGCATACAATAATACTGTGCATTGTAGAGGAATTAGAAAATTTAAAATAGAGCAAAACAGAGGACTGGCTAGTAACATTTCGATATATCCCTTAATATGTGTTTTTACCCTTTGTGTATCCATACGTGTAACTTTTTACTATGCCTATTGGCTTATAGCCTGCTCTCTCCCTTAGTATATCTTCAGTAACTTGACATGACGATGTATTTCCTCATTTTTAATATACACATGGTACTTAAACAATCCCCGTTGGATTTTGGAGGAAATCTTTGGAATTTTTTTCCACTATGTCCATACGGCAAAGAGCTAGGGATAGAAGATTAGAAGTGTAGACCTCAATGAACAATGGTCTGATGATCTTTCTTATATTAACCCTCTGTCTACACTTTCAGTTGTTTCTCCAGGATGTGTTCCTTCTTTTCAGTTACTTCGAGGAAGGTTTTCTACATTTTGAAGCTTTTAATACATATTGCTAAATTGCCCATTTAATGATTCCAGCAGCTGTGGATGGGCATGCCTATTTTCCATCTCCAGTAGTCCTTAAAAAACAAATAATAATAGATGGATGTGGTTCTAAAAAATCAAGTTGTAGAGAAGAACTTGCAATGAAAAGGTATGAGCCCACCCACCCTGATGTCATTCCCAGCCCTGCTCTCTGGAGGCAATTGTGTTTAATGGCTTCTGTTTTTAGTTCCTCTGGTGGTTTGCCTCCCACACCCCTCCACAAAGGCTTATATTGCTAGTTCTCGCTCACACCTCCACATACACACGTTACACACCATTGACTTCCTGTTGGGGAGAGGAGGCTTTGATTCTGGCACCCACATTCCCCTCCGTACCCGCTTTTTAAGTCAATTTAACGCCATTTTACTTGTTACGTTCAAGCCTCTCTGCCGTGGATGGTCCAGTTTCTCTTGACTGGCTTTAGGGAGTGTTAATTCACCTCTTCCTCTCCAATCCTGGCTTCTCTCAACCGGTTTCTTTTCCTCTTCCTCTTTCTCCCCCCGCCCTTTTTTTAAAGATTATTTAAGGGGGGAGGCAAGAAAGAGCAGCGGGAAGGGCAAAGGGAGAGGGAGAAGCAAATTCCCTGCTGAGCATGGAGCCTGATGTGGGGCTCAATCCCAGGACTCTGAGATTATGACCTGAGCTGAAATCAAGAGTTGGATGCTTAGTGGTGCCTGGGTGGCTCAGTCATTAAGCGTCTGTCTTTGACTCAGGTCATGATCTTAGGGTCCAGGGATCAAGCCCTGCATCAGACTCCCTGCTCTGCTGGATACCTGCTTCTCCCACTCCCCCTGCTCGTACTCCTCCTCTCTCTGTGTCTCTCTCTGTCAAATAAATAAGATCTTAAAAAAAAAAAAAATTGGACGCTTAACTGACTGAACCTCCCAAGCTCCCCTCTTTCCTTTCTTTTCTTTACTTCCATCCCTTACTCTTTTTCTCTTTTACATTCTTTCTCTCCTGGGATCATCATCATTAAGTCTTCCATGCTTTGTCCTAAGTTGATTGTAAAAGTTCAAAAGTGAATTAAGTGCTTATATGGCTACTTCAGTGTTGTGGATTGCAGAGCCCAGTACTATGTCAATGGCATTTCCTGCTCTGGAGACCTGATCACATAGAGGGGAATAGTGCCAAGGCTACACAGAATCCCCCCCTTTTTTTAAACGTTCTACCAAATTCTTCAGTCATGCATCACTTTACTTTGATTCATATTCGAATCCTACTTTTGCGGGGCATTTTTCCCCCCGGAATTGTGTGAATTACCCTTTTTCTTTTGTTCCTAGTGGGAGAATCCTATGCTTTCATACCTTCCAACTTACTCGTTCCATCTATTATTTTGACTGTGCTCTTCACTTTAGAGGCTACTGAATTTTGATATGGATTTGCTACTTTCTAAGCCTCCTGCATCCTGGGCATCCTTCTGCTGCTCTCAGATTTATTTCTCTCATTTCTTTCTTGGTTCGGGTTTTACCCTGATTTTTCTGGTGTGCATCCTTAAAGGGTTTTCTCAGAAAAGGAGTTTCTCTCCTTTTCTGTTTCTACAAATGATTTTGTTTTGCTTCTATACTTGGCTGACAAGTTACCATAGTTCAAATTTTTTTTAATTTTATTTTTTTTTAGGTTGAAATGGATGCTCAGTAAGAACTTTAGAATTGTTCTGTTTTATTCTAGCATCAGTTCTTATCGTTTCTACCTCTGGTCTGATGGCTGGAGCTTTGGTGGCATCTTCCTCTCCACCAGCTTTTTAGGATCTCTTCTTCATTTCCAGGCTGCATCTGACAACTCAGATCCTTGCAGTTTGAGGATTTGAGTGCTTCTTCAGTTCTCCAAAAATTTCCATCTGTCTGTCTGTCTCTCTTTTAAAATAACTTCCCATTCTGGGGCATCTGGATGGCTTGGTCACTGGAGCGTGTGACTCTTGATTTTGGGATCGTGGGTTCAAGCCCCATGTTGGGTGTAAAGATTATTTAAAAATAAAATCTTAAAAGTATTTTCCCATTTTTTTTCCTATTTCCACTCCCACCCCTCCCGGGGACTTGTATTATAATTTACTTTCGCAAGTTTTTCCTGTGTCCTATTTGTTTTTTTCCCAGGAGGGAATTTTCCTCTCCTTCACCTAATCCTCTATTTTATAGCCTTTTGTTGCCCTAAGGGGGTGCTTATGTGGTTGGTTGCTCCACCATTTTGGACCTTCTCCCATGTCTCTGCCTGGCAGACCCTACCAAGCCCTCGATGCCTACCAGTGCCGCCACCTCAGGAGCCTTTTCTCCATGACTGCAGCCCTTCTCCCTCCTCCCTCTGGTGTACATCCTGGTACAGCTTGGTGTTCTGTGAGGACCTTTAGGGAAAAATTAATATGATGATTTTAAGGCTGGAGAACTATGGGCAATTTCAGGAATAACAAATAATTATGCTTTTACTCAGGGTAAAATCAGTTGTAGGACAAGATCCCCTATGGCCAGTATATTAAGCTAGCATTGTATTGAGCTCTTATAACAGAGAATCCAGTTAGGATGGCTTTGTACAGAGTTTATTACTCTCAGAAATAAGCTCACATGTAAGTGGTAGTTGGATCGGTGGTTGGATCAATGACTCAGTGATGTCAGGTCTATGATCTCTTCATTTATCTGTCTCTTTTTAAGATTTTATTTATTAGAGAGCACGAGCAGGGGGAGGGGTGGAGGGCCAAGCAGACTCCCTGCTTAGGGAAGTCCCATCTGGGGCTCTGAGATCATGACCAGAGCTGAAGGCAGACGCTTAACCGACTGAGCCACCCAGGCGTCCCCCTTCATTTCTCTTTGCCACTCCTTCATGGTTACAGGATGGCTGCCACCACTCTTGCCATTGCATCTGCATTCAAAACACGAAGAAGTGACAGGGCTCCACAGCTGTGTCCTGTTCATTTTCAGTGGGGAAGCAGAGCTTTTCCAGATGACCCTGTAGCACACTTCTGCTTTTGTCTCATGGCCAGGTCCCATGGTTACTCCGAATTTCAGGGGACACTGGGACCATACTGGCCTTCTACCTTCTATAGCAAAGAAAGCGGTGGTGGATAGTGGCTTTCGGAGAGCCAGCTAATGGAGTCTACCGTAACAAGCGAAGACAGGGCAAGACAGCAAAAGCTGTTGTGCCTGATTGTATCACGGTTGCACTTACAGAGTACAGGCATCCCCCCGCCATTTGCAAGTTCTCATTGGGCCACTTTGCTTTTACAAAAGACCTACATTAGCATCTGTTCTTGCTACCTGAAAGGAAATCCAAAGCCTATTTTTGCATTTATGAAAAAAGCCGGAAAAAGAAAATAGCGTTCAGCATTGGTCTTGCAGGCAGCCTGAAGCGAGGCAGCACACACCCCAGGCCTCGTGAGTGACCCCGCCACCCTCCTTCCCAGGAGCTACACTCAGCACCTCAGCGTCCAGCTGCCACAGCCTTGAACTCCATCTGTGGGCATCTGTGCTTTCTCTCCATTTGTTTTGTCCTTCTGTTGGCTGGATGTGTCCTCAGATATCAGCCAGGATGTGTCCTCAGATATCAGCCAAGAGGTGTCCTCAGATATCAGAAACGTTGAAGGGAGGTTAGTTTTTCGGATCTGGGAATGGCGCAGACATTTTTCCATGTAAATTCGTGCTTCGTCCTTTCCCTCGTTTCAGCTTAGGAAAGGCTTCTCTGGACTGCTGTAGGTTTGGATAGCAAGGGAAGCCTGTGCTCGCTTTGTCTCAGGACTGTGCTAGGTGTGGGGGTGGCTGAGTCCCGGTGGGAACAAGGGAAAGTGCGGTGTGCCTGGAGCATAGAGTTTATCAGGCGGGGCAGGGTGGGAGAGGGACGGAACGAAGGGCAGCGGATGGCTGGGAGTGAAGAATGGAGATAGTTTAAAAGACCTTGAAGAGCTAAATCTGTTGAGTCAGAGTGGGAGTTTCCAGAGCAGGGATTTTAGATTTTATTCTGTGCACCGGGGTTTCCTAGCATGCTTCAGAACCGTCTGGAGGGCTACTTAAAACACAGACTGCGGGACCTCCCTCCCAGAACTTCTGACTCAGTAGGTCTGAGCTGGTGCTAGAGGATGTGCATTTCTAGGAAGTTTCAAAGCGATGCTGGTGCTGTGAGTCCGGGGACTACCCTTTGGCGTGTTGTGCTAAGGCTGTGATGATGTATAGTAATCTCATTTTCTCACCTAAAAAAAAAATAGGTGTAATAACATCTAGGTTTTTTCAAGGAATGAGTGACGGGATGAACTATATTTTCTGTTTCCTGGATGCTCCGGCCTCACGAACCTGGCAGATGCCGCCTCTCCCAGGACCAGCTAATTTCTAAAAATAGCAAACAGCTAGCCTGCAAGCCCATCTTTGAAATGCAGATCAACCAACCCTAGAGTCCTGCCTCCACCCACCTTGTATCCAGCTCTTGCAGTCTGGACGCTGTCCTCTGCCTTACGTCACCCAGGGCCAGGTACTGGACACCTAGGGGCCACCCTGATGGCCCAGAGCCCCCCTCCCCAATTATTCAAACGATCCAGTCCTAAACCTGCTCAGTTGGCTCACCTTTACCTCCCTTACTCCTTTCTATGAAAACGACAATAAAGGCTGTCACCCACACTCTGCCTTTGCTGTCTTTGCCCCTGCATGGTCGCACCCTCCCCCCCTGCCCCCCCTTGTAGGAATCCGTGAGCATACGTTTCTTCAGGGATGTCAATTTCATGTCTTACCATATCCGATGGAAACAAATCCTGCAGACATTTTAAAGCAGTGACAAAATGCTTGTAAAGCACTTAGCAGAACACCTCCTAGGCATTAGGCAAGAGGGAGTTGGGAAGAATGAGGACAACGTGAAGGGTGCAGGGGAGGACGAGGATAGTGGAGATGCAGACCTCAATTCGGAGGGTCTGCTGGTAGTTCAAGGCTGAGCCCTGTGGGGGTATAGCCTGGGACTGCAAACAGGAAGGGAGCAACAGGGTGTGAAAAGAAGAGGATTTGGCAACTTTTGGGGGGTGTGGCCAGTTGGTGACCTCATGTCTGAAGTGGTTTGTAAGGAGACTCTCTCTGCCTGAAAAGCAGCCTCACTCCTTCGTTCGGGGACTTCTGTAGTGGCAGCTGGGAAGTCCTGATTGCTTTAGCTCTCCGTCCAACTGAATGTCTTTCTGTGATGAGGCTGGAACTCCTAGGAAGCATATTCGGGGAGGTTTTTTTCCTTGTGCTTCGCATTTCTTAACGCATATGCAGCACTTAGTATCATGCAAAATATAGTTTCGTATTTGTATACAGTTGGTAAATAATGGGCTAGCTCACATTAAAGCATTTTATTTACTGCAAGCCTTCTCAGAACACGCTAAAATTTTAATGAGACTCCGTTAGTGGAGAACATAGCACTTGGCGTTTCCTTAACTTAGTTGTTGTCCACAGGACCTTTTCTTCAGTGCCTTAGGAGTTGTTTTTTTTTTCATGGAACACATTCTGGAAAATGCCACTGGGACCTTCCAAGCCCATGACAATGCTGATGACATTCAAGATTTTTTTGTAGGTGGTGTTGATTGTTCTCCTGAAGCTCATAACTAGAACAATGCACAATTTTTAGACCAGTTTGCCAGAGCTCTGTTTTGCTTTAGTCTGTTGATGTAAAAAATAAAATAAAAAAGATATGACTTGTACCCAGATGTCACCTACACAGTGCTTGTCATCCTGTGGAATGACTCATCCCCTGAAAATGGTAGATGGTGTTCATTGTCTTGATAATGGATGATGCTCTGTCTTTCATTTACAAAGATGAGGCCCAAAATACCAGGCTTCCTAAAAACAGCATCACCTGCTAGCCCCCCTCCTTTCCCTGAAGATTCCCTTCCATTGGTCAGTCTGTAAGACTCGGTCGAAATGTCTCAGGAGTGATGGAAGGAAGTCTCAGAGGAATGGAAAATTGGGCTGACTTCCTTGTTCCTTTCAAACTCAGTATTGATCTTTCCCTCAGTCAAACGTGTTCTAGAATGTTCTTAAATCCTTTGGATCTTCAAATAAGTTTATGACCCCAAATTTTTAAGAGCAGACTTGAGCAGAATTTGTCTCCAGCACAAGATGCTTCCCTTCAGAGGACCAGAGATTGTTGCTTTCTTATCAGCTGGGTAGCAATGGTGTTTTTATTGGTTATTTTAGTTTACATGTAGTTGATGTGTGAGTAAATGCTCTAGCTGTCTGGATGCCCTGAAACTCAGCTCTTTCTTCTAAGCAAAAAGTAGTAAAAAAACTTTAAAGATGGGGGTAGGGAGGGAAAAATAATGAAACAAGATGGGATGGGGAAGGAGACAAACCATAAGAGACTCCTAATCTCACAAAACAAACTGAGGGTTACTGGGGGGTGGGAGGGTAGGGATAGGGTGGATGGGTTATGGACATTGGGGAGGGTTTGTGCTATGGTGAGTGCTGTGAAAGGTGTAAGCCTGATGATTCACAGACCTGTACCCCTGGGGCAGATAATAATAATAATAAATAAATGAATATAAAAAAACTTCAAAGAAAATGTTTATATATATATACACACAATTTATATGTACTTAAAAATTTATATATATATGTAATTAATGACATTATGGTATATATTTTATGTTTATATATACATTGTGTATATATGGTATATGATATGTGGGCGAGTGTGTGTGTGTGTATTATTACTATTTATTTTTTTTACCGAGAATATAGAAAATCTGATGGGCATAATTTTTTTTTTTAAAGATTTTTATTTGAGAGAGGGAGAGACAGAGATAGTGAGAGAGCATGAGTGGGGAGGAGAGGGAGAAGCAGGCTCCCCCTGAGCAGGGAGCCTGACTCGGGGCTCGATCCCAGGACCCTGGGATCACAAGCTGAGCCAAAGGCAGACGCTTAACTGACTGAGCCACTCAGGCTTGATGGGCATAGTTGTTTGGTTTGTTTTTAGTCTTGTGGAGTTGGGGTAATCATGTCTAAAAGTTTATGCTTGATACTTAATGCTTGGTTTTTGTTATTTTGTTACATTATCTATTGTTTAATACAGATTAGCTGTATTCTTACATGTTTTGAAATATTAAGAGAGCCATGAACCTACTACACAAATTTAGGAACAACTCACACTACCAGTTACGTTGAAGCCGCCTGTGTATTCCTCCAAATCTAATCTGTATTCTTTTTTTGGAGATAACCACTATTTGAAATTTTGAGAGTATAACCTTGCTTTTCATTTCACTACACCTATTTTATCCCTTAGCAGTATGTTGTTTAGTGGTGTTTGGTTTTGAACTTTATGAAAATGGTATAATTTAAGTAGTCTTTCTGTTATTTTTTTTCCCCTATTTGCCATCAAACTTCCAAGAATCACCGGCAGGCTCCCTGCTCAGCAGGGAGTCTGCTTCTCCCTCCCCCCACCCTGCTCTTTCTGTTGCTTGCTTGCTCTCTCTCAAATAAAATCTTAAAAAAAGTCTGTTTCTTGATTTGTCTCTTTAATTTTTTATCTCTTTGCTCATTTGTTTCTTCAGTTTCTCATATGGGTGAAATCAGACGGTATTTGTCTTTCTCTGACTTATTTCACTGAGCATTAGGCCCTCTAGCTCCATCCATGTCATTGCAGATGGCCAGATGTCATTCCTTTTTTATGGCTGAGTAATATTCTGCATACGTACCACATCTTCATTATCCAGTCATCATTCGATGGACTCTTGGGCTGCTGCCATGTCACGGCTATTGGAAATAATGCCGCTGTAAACATTGGGGTGCATGTATCCCTTTGAATTAGTATTCTTTGGGTAAATACCCAATCCTGTGATGACTGGATCATGACGTAATTCTATTTTTAACTTTCTGAGGAACCTCCATACTGTTTCCACAGTGGCCACACCAGTTTGCATTCCCACCAACAGTGCACGAGGGTTCCTTTTTCTCTGCATCCTCGCCAACACCTGTTGTTTCTTGTGTTGTTGATTTCAGCCATTCTGACAGGCGTGAGGTGATAACCCAATGTGGTTTTGATTTACATTTCCCCGATGATAATTGGTCATGAGCATCTTTTCATGTGTCTGTTGGCCCCCTCTGTCTATCTTTGGAGAAATGTCTGCTCATGTCTTCTGCCCATTTTTTAACTGGATTATTCATTTTTGGGGTGTTGAGTTTTATAAGTTCTTTATAGGTTTTGGATACCAACTCATTATCAGATATGTCATTTGCAAATATGTACTCCCATTCCATAGGTTGCCTTTTAGTTTTGTTGTTTTTCTCTGCCTTGCAGAAGCTTTTTATTTTGAGTAAGTCCCCATAGTTTAATTTTACTTTTGTTCCCCTTGCCTCCGGAGACATATCTTGGAAGAAATCGCCACAGCCAATGTCAAACAAGTCACTGCCTGTCCTCTCTTCTAGGACTTTTAAGGTTTCAGGTCTCACACACATTGAAGTCTTTAATCCATTTTGAGTGTATTTTTGTGTGTGGTGTAGGAAAGTGGTCCAGGTTCCTTCTTTTGCATGTAGCTGTCCAGTTTTCCCAACTGACATTGTTCAAGAGACTTTTTCCCATTGGATATTCCTTCCTGCTTTGTTGAAGATTGATCGGCCATATAAACATGGGTTTATTTCTGGATTCCATTCTGTTCTGTCGATCTATGTGTCTGGATTTGTGCCAGTATCATACTGTTTTGATGATTAAGGTTTGAAATATAACTTGAAGTCTGGAAATATGATGCCCCACCTTTCCTTTTCTTTTTTAGGTGAGGGCCTTTGGTGGTTCCATTCAAATTTTAGAATTGTCTGTTCTAGTTCTGTGAAAAATGCTGTTGGTATTTTGATAGGGATTGCATGATATGTGTAGCTTGCTTCGCGTAGTAGAGACATTTTAACAATATTTATTCTTCCAATCCGTGAGCATGGAATGTCTTTCCATTTCTTTGTCATCTTCAGTTTCTTTCATCAGTGTTTAGAATTTTCAGAGTGCATGGGCGCCTGGGTGGCTCAATGGGTTAAAGCCTCTCCCTTCGGCTCAGGTCATGATCTCAGGGTCCTGGGATTGAGGCCCGTATTGGGCTCTCTGCTCAGCAAGGAGCCTGCTTCCTCCTCTTCTCTGCCTGCCTCTCAGCCTACTTGTGATCTCTCTCTCTTTCTCTCTCTGTCAAATAAATAAAAAAAAATCTTTAAAAAAAGAAGAATTTTCAGAGTACAGTTCTTTGACCTCTTAGGTTTATTCCTGGGTATCTTCTTATTTTGGGTGCATCTTATAGTCTATTTGATAGACCTTTTTTCCCCTAATTTTTTTTTTATTTTACAAAAAACCCCACAAAAACAAAAAACTGCTAGGAATGTTTTGTAAATGTCTCCTGGTAAATGTGTGGGGGTTTCTTTAGGATAGTTTTTTGAATACAGGTTCCAACCCATTAGAGATAATAGAATCAATTTGGTGAGCATAGTAGAAAATATTAGAGTACATCAGACATAATATGAGTAAATATTCTGTATTGTGCTCTTAAAAGCTGTTTCATCTGGCTACTGAGTTGCAGTGTCAAATGTACCAGATAATGACACATTGTTTTCTACAGTGCTTTTTAACAATTTATACTTAGAGTAGTGCTTTGTAGAGATTTCCCTTACTCCCTATCTTCACTGTTTGGAATTGTCAGATGTTTTTATCAGGCTGCTTGATAGAGAATGGTATTTCTTTGTAATTTAATTTGTATGTTCCTGGTCACTAATGAGGTTGGCCATATTTTTATATATTTGTTAATCATTAGAAGTTTCTCCTCTCAGAAGTGCTAGTCTTCAGCCTAGTTTTCTATAGAATTGTTTTTTTTTTTCATTGACTTTTGGAACTTTCTGATATGAGTGTTCTAACAGGAATATTAATCTTTTGCCAGTTATATATAAATATATATTATATATTTATATATATATATTACATATTTATATATATATATATATTACATGTATCTTCCTCCATTTTCTGACTCTCTTTTCATTTTTTTTTCTCAACTACTGTAACAGAAGTTAATTTTTATGTAAACATTCTTTTCTTTTATGGTTCATCTTTTTTTCTTCCAAAGTGTCATTCCATGGTCAGAAATATAAGACTTCATATATGTATTTCCCCACAAGTTTTAATGTCTCGTGGTTTAAACTTAAGTCTTTAATTCATTGGGACTTGGTTTTTATGCATGGTTTTGGGTAGAACTCTCATTTTCTTTTTCTTTTTCTTTTCAGAAGGGGTATGCAATTAATCCAGCCCTACATATTGAATAAACACATCTTTTCTGCAATCTGGCATAACACCTCTATCATCTATCATTTTGTGTGTGTGTGGGTTTATTCCTGGACACGCTTCTGTTCTTATGTTCAGTGTGAACACTGATATAATACTGTCTTAATTGCTCTGACTTTAGTAAGTTTCAATATCTGGTGGTGTAACTCCAGCCTACTCTTCCTAAGGATGACCATGGTTTTTTCTTACGTCTTTGCATTTCCGTATAAGTTTTAGATTCTCCTCATTAAATTAGTATTTTTTAAAGATTTTATTTATTTATTTATTTATTTGAGAGAGAGTGAGAGAGACCACAGAAGGAGAGGGAGAAGCAGACTCCATGCCGAGCGGAGAGCCTGACGCGGAGCTCTATCCCAGGACCCCAGGATCGTGACCCAAGCTAAAGGCAGATACTTAACCAACTGAGCCACCCAGGTGCCCCTAATTAGTTTCTAAAAGTCCTTATTTGGAATTTTTATTGAAATTCCATATAAAGAGAACTGATACCTTTATAATGTTAATTCTTTCTATCCATAAATACAATATATCTTTCATTTTGTCTTTGTTAATATCTTCTAATTTTTTCTCCATAAGATATTGCCCATCTTTTATTAAATTTAGTCTACCCTTTTTTTTCCTGTGTTAAGTGATTTTTAAAATTAGACTTTCTAAGTATTTGCTGGCTCTATTGATTTTGTTATATTGCTCTTATATCCAGCTATCATTCTAAACTTTCATTGTTATTATTATTTTTTAAGATTTTATTTATTTATTGGATAGAGTGAGAGAGCACAAGCAGAGGGAGCAGTAGAAGGAGAGGGAGAAGCAGGCTCCCGGTTGAGCAGGGAGTCTGATGTGGGGCTTGATCACAGGACCCTGCAATCATGACGTGAGCCAAAGGCAGACACTTAACCATCTGAGGCACCCAGGTGCCCCAAAACTCTCATTATTTTGAATAACTTCTATAGATGATGTCAGTTTAGGTTCTTTCTCTTCAGTTTTTAAATCGATTTCAGTTACTGAGCTGGCTGGAAAGTGATAGCAGGCATTGTTTTCTTACTCTTGACTTTAAAAGGAATATTTTCGACATGTTCCCATTGAAAATAATGTTTTATAGGTACATTTAAAAAAAGGTAAGGAATTTACCTTATTTTTCCTATTTTTTATGAATAGGCATTGAGTTTTATTAAATATTTTGTCTGCATTGTTTGAGATCATCATGGTTTATCCTTTAATCTGTCAGTGTGATGAATTATACTTGCAGATATTTAAAATTAGATCACTCTTGGGGCTCCTGGCTGGCTCAGTTGGTGGCACATGGGACTGTTGATCTTGGGGTTTTGAGTTTGAGTCGCACATTGGGTGTAGCGATTACTTAAAAATAAAATCTTAAAAAAAAAAAGAAAAACCACTCTTGCTTGCATTCCAGCAATTAATCTAATTTGTTCATAATATGCAAATTTATTTATTTTTTTGAGGATATTTTAATGATTCTTCAAATACAGGACTGGTCTATAATTTTCTTTGTGCATCCTTGTCTAGTTTTGGTAACAAGTTGTACTTATCTCTTAGCATGAGCTGTATGTGTTGCTTTTTAAAAATTCTTTTGAACAGTTTGTACAAGTTTGGAAAGAAACATTTGTTGAAAAGTTTCCTGTTAAATATCTTGGTCTTCTTTTTCCCTTATGGAAAGATATTTAATTACCGCTTCACTGTTTTTTAAAGGTTTATAGGACTAGTCAGACTTCCTATTTATTCTTGAGTCACTTTGGGCTTGCTTTATTTTTCTAGCTCTTTGGCCATTTTTTTCTGTTTTCAAATAAAGCTGTTCCTAACTTTCATTTATCTTTTTAAGCTCTGCAGTATCACTGGTTATAGTCCACTTCTCTTTCCTATTATTGTATCCTTTCTCTCTCTCTTTTTTTTTCTGGATAAATCCTATAGAGGTTTGCTATTTTGTTAGTCTTTTCAAAGTATTAACTTCTAACTTTATTGATTCTGTTTTTTTCTATTTTACTAATTTCTTCGCTTTGTTATTTTCTTCCTTCTCATTTCTTGACTTTTATACTGTTTATACTTCTCAAGTATTTTCATCCTGTCTTCTAAAATAAGCATTTGAGTTCCTGTATTTTTTAAAGTATCACTTTGCTCACAAGTTTGATATTTTATTTTGTTTAAGATTTTTATTTATTTATTTACAGAGAGAACACAGCGAGACAGGGAACACAAGGGGGGAGTGGAAGAGGGAGAAGCAGGCTTCCCACCGAGCAGGGAGCCTGATGCGGGGCTTGATCCCAGGACCCCGGGATCATGACCCGAGTGGAAGGCAGATGCTTAAAGACTGAGCCACCCAGGCATCCTTCAAGTTTGATATTTTAACTGTTCAATTCTCAATGTTTTAAATTTCTAGCCATGTCATTTTGACTTATGAGCTACTTAGAGTTGTTTTAAAGTTTCCAAATCTTGTATATGTGTTTTTTAAAATTTTAACTTTTCAGCTAATTATTGCAACTTAAATTGCATTGGGGTAAGAGAACATTGCCTGCATGGCATCTCTTCTTTGGTGTTTGTCGAGATGTGCTTTACAGGCTACTAAGGGGTTAATTTTTGGAAACGAATATTTATGTGCATGAAAAGAATTTATATTCTATAGTGATTAGATTCAGGGTTCCATGTGTGTCCACCAAATCTGTTAACTTATGTTTTTCAAATCCTGTGTATCTTTGTGTGTGTGTGTGCGTGTGTGTGTGTGCTTTGTGTGTGTGCTTTATCTCTCATTAATTAAAAGAGAAATGATGACACTTCTTTGATGGTACATTTTTCTTGGGGCTTCCCCGAAGCTCTCTATCTGTTTTGATTTATATATTTTGTGATTCTAATAGGTACATCCAAATTCAGAATTCTTATAGGTTCTTGATGAGGTAGACTTCTTTATTACATCGGGTTCCTCTCTCCCTTATAATGTCTTTTTTGTTTGTTTGGTTTTTGTGGGTTTTTTATTTTTGCACATCAGAGGCTATTTTGGCTAACAATAATATATTAATTAAAAATAGCCTGCTTTTTTTTTCCTTTTTAATTTTTCCGATTTTCTCTTGTTAATCCACTCACTTGTTGACGGTTTTGGTTGCTTCCAGCTTTTCGTCATTGCAAGTAAAGCTGCTATGAACATTCATGAGATGTAGGGTGTGTGTATGAATGTAAATTTTACTTTCTCTAAGGTAGCCTTGCTGCAAGGTCACCTGGCAAGTGTATGTCCAAGTTTGTAAGAAACTGCCCAGCTGTTTTCCACAGGGGCTTTACCATTTTGCGTTGCCCTCAGCTCCTAGCCATGTGGGAGAGTCCCAAGTGCTTTACTCCACTCCAGAACTTAATGTGGTGAGGTTTGGGATATGGTGGTGGTGGTATTTTTGCCATGTTAATAGCGTTACTTCATTTTGGTATTAATTTGCATTTTCCTAATGGATAATGTTGGGAAGTTTTTCCCCTGCTTATTTGCCATCTGTAAATCTTCCTTGATAAAATTTCTGCTCAGATTTTTTGCCCATTTTTTTAATAGGATTTTTTTCTTGTTGTTGAGTTTGAAGGTTCTTTACATATTTTGGCTATAATTCTGTTATCGTGGATCTGACCTGCAAATATTTTCTCTTTCTGTGTATTGTCTTTCTAGTTTTTGGTTTTTTTTTTAATTTAAGATTTTATATATTTATTTGACAGAGGGAAACACAGCAAGAGAGGGACACACAAACAGGGGGAGTGAGAGAGGGAGAAGCCGGCTTCCTGCTGAGCAGGGAGCCCAACGCGCAACGCAGGGCTTTATCCCAGGACCCTGGGATCACGACCTGAGCCAAAGGCAGACGCCTAATGACTGAGCCCCCTTAGGTACCCTGTCTTTCCAGTTTTTAACACTGCCTTTCAGAGAGCAAAAGCTTTTAGTTCTGATGAAGTTTAATGCATCAATTCTTTTTCTTTTATGGATCATGCTTTTGATATCATATCTAAGAACTCATTGCCCAACCCAAGGTCAAAGATATTTTCTCATATATTTTCTTCAAAAGTTTTATAGTCTAATTTTTATACTTAGGTATATGAATTATTATGAATTAGTTTTTATACGTGATATGAAGTATGTATGGGTCAAGGTTTATATTTTTTGCATATGAATATTCAGTTTTGTCAGAACAATTTGTTGGAGACTCTATTTTTCTTCCTTTGAATGGCTTTTACACTGTTGTTATAAATCAGTTGGTTTTATTGTCTAGATCTTATTTATTCTGTCCTGTTGCTCTTTCTATCTTTTTACCACCATACCCTTTTGATGACTTAAAGAAGTCTTAATATTAGGTAGTGAGTCCTACAGATTTATTTTTTCTGACAGTTATTTTATATCTCCTACTTCCTTTTCAGTTTTGTATCGATTTTATATTCAGTTTGGCTCTATGTACAAAAAATCCAGTTGAAATTTTGATTGGGACTGTACTTAATCTATCACTAACTTTTGAATATTGATATCTTTATTATGTTGCATTTTCCAACCCATATGGTATATGTCTCCATTTATTTACAGCTTCTTTGATTTGTCATAAGCATTTTGTAGTTTCCAGTGTACACCTTCTGTACATGTTTTGATACATTTATAGGTAAGTATTTTGTTTTTTTTTGTAGAAGTTGTCAGTGGCATTTAATTTTTAATCTCAGGATTCATGTGTTCATTACCAGTATGTGGATGTAAATTTTATTTCTGTATGTTTACCTCAGATCCTGCAACTCTGTTGAACTTGTTCATTAGTTTTAGGTATTTTTTCCCCTGTAGATTTTATGGCATTTTCTACATAGACAATAATGTCATCTGTAAATAGGGACATTTAAATTTGTTCCTTTCTGAATTATTCCTTTTTGTTTACTTTTCTTGCCTTTTTTTTTAAGATTTTATTCTTTTATTTGACACAGAGAGAGATCACAAGTAGGCAGAGGCAGGCAGAGGGAGAAGGGGAAGCAGGCTCCCCACCAAGCAGGGAGCCCAATGCAGGACTCTATCCCAGGACCCTGAGATCATGACCTGAGCCGAAGGCAGAGGCTTTAACCTACTGAGCCACCCAGGTGCCCCTACTTTTCTTGCCTTATTGCACTGACTCAGACTTGTGGCACCATGTGGGATGAGTGTCAAAGTCAGACATATTTACCTCAATCTCCGTCTTAAGGAGCAAAGCATCCACTCTTTCCCCATTAGGTAAGATGTTAATGGTAGGATTTTTTTGGTTTGATTTTGCATTTTATTTTATTTTGCAGATGTTATTTTAAGTTGAGGAAGTCCCCTTCTATTTCAAGCTTTCTGAGAGTTTTCACCGAGTGGGTTTTGAATTGAATTGTGTTGTCAAATGCTTTTTTCCTACGTTGATTGATATGATCAGGTTTTTCTTCTTCAGTCTGTGTTTAATATGATGGATTTTATACTGATTGATTTTCAAATCCCTGGAATAGTATCCCTGGAACAAACCCAACTTGGTAATGGTGAATGATTATTTTTATATATTACTGAATTCTCTTTGGTAATGTTATGTTAAGGATTCATACACCTATATTCACGAGGAATGTTAGTCTATAGTTATTATTATTATTACTGTTATTATTATTATTTTACTGTTCTGTGTCTGGTTTTGGTATCAAAAGAATTCTCCCTTCATAAAATGAATTGGAAAGTGCTCCCTCCTCCTCTGTATTCTGGAAGAGATTGGGTAGAAGTGGTGTTAATTCTTTTTTAAACATTTGGTAGGATTCTTTTGTAGAGCCTTCTGGACCTGAAGATTTTTGGGGGTGGAGGAGCTTAATAGTACAAGTTCAATTTCCTACTATTACAGGGCTATTCAAATTGCCTATTCCTGAGGCACCTGCATGGCTCAGTTGGTTAAGCATCTGCCTTCAGCTCAGGTCATGATCTTAGGGTCCTGGGATTGAGTCCTGTGTTGGGTTCCCTGCTCAGCGAGGAACCTGCTTCTCCCTCTCCCTCTGCCACTCCCCCTGCTTGTGTCTCTCTCTCTGTGTCAAATAAATAAAATCTTCAAACAAACAAAAAAATTGTCTATTCCTTTTCTTTTTAAATTTATTTGACACAGAGTGACAGAGACCGAGTACGCAGGGCTGTAGGCAGAGGGAGAGGGAGAAGCAGGCTCCCCGCTGAGCAGAGAACCCAGTGTGGGGCTCAATCCCTGGGCCCTGGGACCATGACCTGAGCTGAAGGCAGACACTTAACCAACTGAGCCACCCAGGTGCCCCACAAATTGTCTCTTCCTATTGGGTATATTGTGGTAGTTTGTGTTTTTTGAAGAATTAGTCCATCTCATGTAAATTGTTACATTTACATGTATAAAGTTGTTCAAAGAGATTTAGAAGTTTATAGAGTTCTGTAGTGATATCTCCTGTTTACTCCTATTATTGGTAATTTGTCTACACTTTTTCTGGCTTTTCAGTTGTGTTAGTGTATTTCAGTTGTACTTATTTTTTCAAAGAACCAGCTCTATCCTTGATTTTTCTTTTATTATTTTTTTGTTTTAATTCATTCATTTCTGCCCTTATCTTTACGATATCCTTCCTTCTGCTTACTTTGAATTTATTTTGGTTAACTTTTTATAGGTGTTGCAGTAGGAACTTAGATTTTAAATTGAGAATGTTTCTTTTTCTAATATATGGATTGGGTGCTGTCAGTTTCCCTCTTAGCACTGCTTTGGCTATATCCAACATTTTGATACATTGTGTTTTCATTTTTATTCAGTTCAGTATTTTTTTACCTATTTCTTTTGAGATTTTCTCTTTGACCCATAGATTATTTAAAAATGTTTTATTTTGTATCCAGGCATTTGGATTTTTCAGTATTTCCTTGATATCTTTCTGTTACTAATTTCTATTTTGATTCTACTGTGGTCAGAGAGTACATTATATATGATTTCAATTATTATTTTTTTTTTTAATTTATTTATTTGACAGAGAGACAGAGATTACAAGTAGGCAGAGAGGCAGGCAGAGAGAGGAGGAAGCAGGCTCCCCGCCGAGCAGGGAGCCCGATGCGGGCCTCGATCCCAGGACCCTGAGATCATGACCTGAGCCGAAGGCAGAGGCTTTAACCCACTGAGCCACCCAGGCGCCCTGATTTCAATTATTTCAAATGAATTGAGCTTTGTCTTATTGCCCCAGATATTGTCTGTCTTGGTATATGTTCCATGAGTCCTGGAAAAGAATGCGTAATCTGTGATGTTGAATGGAATGTTCTGTAAATGTCAGTTCAATTCTGTTGGTTAATGGAGTTTTGTGTTCTTATTTATTCTCCCTAATTTTTTGTATCTAGTTAGTCTGTCAGTTGTTAAGAGGGGGCTTTGAAGTCCCTGATTATAAATGTAGATTTGTCTCCTTTTAGTTCTATACATTCTTGCTTCACATATTTTGTAGTTTTGTTGTTTAGTTCACCCACATTTAGGATTGCTGTGTCTTCCTGGTGGATTGATCTTTTATCAGTATATTGTGCTCCTTTCTATCTGTGGTCATTTTTCTGTATTAAAATCTTCATATGTTTATATAGCCACTCCTACTTGCTTCTGACTAGTGCTTACATAGTATATTTTTCTACAATTTTACTTTCAGTCTACTTACATCATTATATTTGAAGTGAGATTCTTGTAGGCAACATATTTTAAAAGGTTTTATTTATTTATTTGATAAATAAAAGAGATAGAAAGCATAAGTGGGGGGAGTGGCAGAGGGAGAGGGAGAAGCAGACTCCCAGTGAGCAGGGAACCTGATGCAGGGGACCCTGGGATCATGACCTGAGCGGAATGCAGATGCTTAACTGACTGAGCTACCCAGGTGCACCTAGACAACATATTTTTTTAAATGATTTTATTTATTTATTTGACAGAGATATCACAAGTAGGCAGAGAGGCAGGCAGAGAGAGAGGAGGAAGCAGGCTCCCTGCTGAGCAGAAAGCCCGATGCAGGGCTCGATCCCAGGACCCTGAGATAATGACCTGAGCTGAAGGCAGAGGCTTTAACCCATTGAGCCACCCAGGCACCCTGGACAACATATTTTTAATCCACTCTGCTAATCTCTGTCTTTTAATTGACATATTTAGGCCATTTACATTTAACATAAGTCTGGCTATCTTAAGTCCATTTCATTTTCTATGTTTTTCTTTCTTTCTTTCTATTTTTCATTGTTTTGTTTTCTTTTTCTTTCCTTCTGGTTTAGATTACATTTTGATCTCTCTATGGCATTTTTGAGTGTGTCTCCTTATGTAGCTGTTTTAGTGGTATTACATGTATGTATATGCACACATAGCTTATGTACTATATAAGATATTACATATACATGGGTATTTCATATCCATAGCTTATCATAGTCTACTGGTACCATTATTTTACCAGTTTAAGTGAAATCTAGAAACTTTTCTTGCCTTTATGTCCCTTTACCCTCTCTCAATTATAATATAACTGTATTAAATATTTCCTCTACATACATTTAGAGCCACATACACAATGTTAAAAATTTTGCTTCAACCATCAATTTAGAAGACTCAGGAGGAGAAAGAAGACTATATTATTTACTGTTTTTGATCACCAGGGTTTTTTTTTTTCCTTCCCGATACTTCAAGGTTGTTTCATTTACCATTTCTTTTTGATTGTTTTTTATTTAGAACTTATTTAGCAGTTCTTTAAGGCAAGCCTGCTGATGACACATTTTGTTAGTTTTCCTTTATCTGAGAATATTTTGATTCCTATAGGATATTTTCATTGAATATAAGATTGTAGATTAGCAATTAGTTCTTTTAGTACTTGAAAAATGGTGTGCCACTTCCTTCTGTACTCTGTAATTTCTCATCAGAAATCTTCTGTAATTCTAATGGTTTCCCCTCTGTTAGTAAGGTATCATTTTTTTCTCTCTGCTGTCAAGTCTCTGCCTTTAGTTTTAGAAATTTGACTATGAGTCTTGGTGAGGACTTCTTTGTGTTTATCCTGTTTAGGTTTACTCACCATCTTTAATATTATGTCCTTTGCCACATTTGGGGAATTTTATTCTTTTGAGTACTTTTTCAGCCCTATCTTCTTTTCCCTCTTCTGGGACTTTGATGACATGCATATTTAATCCTCTGTTATAGTTACACAGGTCCCTTGTTTTTGTTTGTTTGTTTGGTCTCTTTTTGCTCTGTTGTTTAGACTAGGAAATTTCTCTTGTGCTTTCTTCCAGTTCACTCATTTTTTTCCTCTGCTTCCTCCATTCTGGAGTTGAATCTGTCTGCTGGGATTTTTCAATTTAGATTACTGAGTTTCTCAACTCTAAAATTTTAATTTTGGTCTTTTAAAATCTTCTCCTGGTTTTAACACTTTCTGGTTTTTTGTTTGTTTGTTTGTTTCAAGCATGTTCATAAATGCTAATCAAGGCATCTTCACAGTGAATGCTTTAAAGTCTTTGTCAGATAATTCAAACATCTCTATCATTCTGCTTTGGGCATTTATTGATTGTCTTCATTCAATTTGAGATCTTTCTGATTCTTTATATGATAATTCATTTTTGATCGAAATTTGAATATTCTATTATATTATGAAAATCTGGGTTTTATTTAAACTTTCTCTTTTAGCTGATGTTCTCTGATACCATTCCGGCAGGGGAAGGGAGAATTCTGTTTTGTTATTGGCAGGTGGAAATAGAAGTCCAGGCTCACTGCTTGGCCTTCGCTGGCTCCCATTCCCCTAAGAAGGTGGTGCTGCTCATTACTGCTGTGTGGGAGTGGAAATTCTGGCTCCCCATTGGGCCTTCACTGATTCCTCCCTGACTGAGAGGGGTGGGAGTGGTTCGTTATGGCTTCCCATATGGCTTGTGTTGATGCTGTGGTAAAGGATGGTTTTGTTACTACTGGATGGTGGTGAAAGTCTTGACTTCCCCCTAAGCCTCCTGTTACATCACCTCCATAGGGAGGGAGAGGGATGCCTTGTAACCACCAGGTGAGGATAGATGTGTGGACTGCTCATGTGGTTTCCATTGTTACAGCCCAGCAGTGACAAATGTCCCAGCTCCATACTCGAGCATCTCTGATGCTACAGTGGCTACGAGGAGATGGGGAGGATCAAGTGCCTTGTTATATAGCCTGGCAAGGGTAGAAGGCTAGGCTCCCTTTGAGGAGTTTACTGGTATGGGTGGGGTAGGACAACGGTTGTTTTTTTTTTTTTTTTCCTGTAGCATTTGGCTTAAGTGAGCAATTACTGTCTATAAACATTTTCTATCTTGCCATGTTGCTTCTTTCCTGATCCTTTGGCTACAGCAACCTAACTTTTGTTGGGCATGTTTTGGCTGTCCTCACTGGTATTTCTGTTCACAGCTTCTAAAGCTCCACGTGTGGAATATGTGGAGCAGAAATTACCACCACGCCATGCCATTCATCAGGTCTGGTGGTACCTAGCCCCTCTGCCTTCTGCCCACCTTGCAGAGTTTTCTTGTTAGTTTCATACATAAGGTCCCAGGGTTTTGTTTTTACTTAGTGAGGGGGAGTAAGTGAAATGTGTTCACTCAATCCTCCCAGAAGCAGGAATCCTCACACTCATACTTCAGTGTATCATTTGTTCTTAAGTATTTCATGCAAATGTCACAGTCTTTTATAATTCTGGTCATCGAAGTCCTCCACGCTCTCTGTATGTTGTTTCTTCTTTCTCTGTACCTTTAGTGTTGACAATTTGTCTTCATGGGGACTTGCAGTTTATATGTGAGAGCATGAGAAGGAGAGAGAGACTCCCAGAGACACAGAGAACACACCTATGTGAGAGAAATCATTGACTGAACCTTGTCTGCAAGATTCTCCAGATCAGAAATTGAAAATACTTTGCTCCAAAGAAGATTCTCATTCTCCCCAGATGTGATGCTAATAGGGTTGCTAATAGGTAGGGGCCACTTCAGCCCCATCAAAGTTCTTTCCCAGAACGTGTCCCTCTCCAGTTCAAGCCCCCCACTTTCTGGTGGGGGCACCTAACCCTCAGTTGCCCCATCTCCGTGGCGGCATTTGCATTTGTCACCAGAACTCAGTGTTTTCTTCTTTGTTGTTTATTGATCTCTGCTCAGATTTCTGTTACTTTTACTTGCTTGTTTGGGGGAAACTATGGGGCACTGGTTGGGGAACATGCTTAATTCTGTTACTTAAAAAAAGGTTGTCTGGAAAAAAAGAAATATGTTTGCTGTCTTTCATCTGGGTTCCAGTCTGTAACAGAAGAGTCTGGAGGGGCTCTTGTTTGCCAGAGGATTTACGGTTCCCAGTCAATCCTGGGATTGTCTGTATTTCCTCTTTATTAGAAATCTCTGCTGCTCATGTCTGTTTTTCTAGTCTTGCCATGAACAAAGAGAGTGGGGAATAAGAAAAAGACTATGTTCCTAAATTTTTATTTTATTTATTTATTTATTTTTTACTGATGTGTTTCTCAATTTTCTCTTTAGGGCAGAAAAGACTGAAGTTCTGAGTGAAGACCTTCTACAGGTAAGGTCGTCACTGGCCCCTCACACAGAGACACCAAATATGTCTTCCCATTACAACTTGAGCCATTCCCACATCTGTTTCAACTGCTCAGACCGCTCCTGGTGCAGTCTCTGTAGACACAACCGTTTCTACTTTACAGTCTTTTAATATCGCTGTCTTAAGAGTTTTCAGGAGACATGGCAGTCATTTGAGTGCAGGGCTTATCGAGAACCCCTGAGTCTGCCATTGCCCACTCCCCTCCGGTTCTCCAACATTGGGTGTTGTCTCCCCAGCAATGCTTGTCTCTGAAGAACACAGGCCAGACTCCCCTCCCATGATCGTCCAGATGGACGGCCGCACTTCTCCTGACCTTGCCCTCCCACAGTGATGTGCCCCCCTATTGCTTTTTCTGCAGGTGGAGAAGCGCCTGGAGCTGGTGAAGCAAGTTTCCCACAGCACCCACAAGAAGCTCACTGCATGTCTCCAAGGCCAGCAAGGGGCCGAGGCCGACAAGCGTTCTGTAAGTGCCTTCCTACCCCCACCCCACCAGCAGCCTCACCCCTACAGGACAGGGGGACCCACTCACGGGGCCTCATTTGTTGTGGCTGTGTCGTCTCTCCGGCCATTTCTGTATCTGCGAGTTGACAGGTGTTTCCGTGGTGTGGCAGCCCCTTCCCGCCCCTTCCCGCCCTTTAACCTGCCTGAAGCATCCCCCACCCTGAGCAGGCAGGACACCGTCCCTCTCTTCGTTTTCCCTGTGCTGGGCAACCAGGGCACACTTGGGAGTCCACTGTTAGGGAAGCTTAAACCTGCGTCTTGTCGTAGATTCCGTGTGTCTCCACGGTACCATAAGATCTCGTGGGAAAAATTACACTGTGGTTTTGGAGGTGACAGGTGACCTATGAAATAGTTACGGAGAGCCTGCCAAGTGAAGGTATCCTAACGTCTTTGTGTGTAACCTACGTTAGTTCCATGGGCATTGCATATTGTCATTCTCTTGAGTAGTCCTTGCTGGAAACGATCATCATCACTGGCTGACTTTCCCTCCTGACCTCCTGCCCCGCCTCCAACTCTACCAAAGCTTAAAATATATTCTTAGATGTTTATTTTGGCTTTATGACAAGGGATCTGCAATCAGGGACGTTTTAATTGTCCTTGAGTTTAGAGTCGACATGTTTGGTGTCTGATTGCCTCTGACCTGGAGTTACTGTTGACTTGTGCTCCCCAGTGGTCTTTCTGAGCACACCCCCCCACCCCCAGCCTCCAGCTCCTGTGGCTTCCTTTCTAGTGATGGTCACGTGATGTGTCCTGATGCTTCATTCCAGTCCCATGCTGCAGTACAGGATGCCACTCTGCCTGCCTTGTCCATCATTCTGTCGTCTTCCTAGTCCTGGTATCGTTTTTGGTTTTTGGGTTGTTTTGTTTTGTTTTGTTTTTTTGAGTATCCATTCTAATTTCTTTTTTTAATTATGTTAGTTACCATACAGTACATCATTAGTGTTTAATGTAGTGTACCCNCTGCCTGCCTTGTCCATCATTCTGTCGTCTTCCTAGTCCTGGTATCGTTTTTGGTTTTTGGGGTTTTTTTTTGTTTTTGTTTTTTTTTTGAGTATCCATTCTAATTTCTTTTTTTAATTATGTTAGTTACCATAGAGTACATCTTTAGTGTTTGATGTAGTGTACCCTTGTTTGCGTATAACACCCAGTGCTCCATGCAGTACATGCCCTCCTTAATACCCATCACTGGGTTCCCCCATCCCTCCATCCCCCTCCCCTCTAAAACCTTCGGTTTGTTTCCTNCCTCCTTAATACCCATCACTGGGTTCCCCCATCCCTCCATCCCCCTCCCCTCTAAAACCTTCAGTTTGTTTCCTGGAGTCCACAGTCTCTCATGGTTCATCTCCCTCTCTAATTTCCCCCCCTTCATTTTTCCCTTCCTTCTCCTAATGTCCTCCATGCTATTCCTTATGCTCCACGTATAAGTGAAACCATATGATAATTGTCTTTCTCTGCTTGACTTATTTCACTTAGCATAATCCCCTCCAGTTCCATCCATGTCGATGCAAATGGTGGGTATTCATCCTTTCTGATGGCTGAGTAATATTCCATTGTATGTATGGACCGCATCTTCTTTATTCATTCGTCTGTTGAAGGAGCCGAGATGCCCTTCAATAGACAAATGGTGTTTTCTTTCTTAATATTCCCAGCAGGAATCTCTTATATATGGTAGAAATGAAATGTTCACGGGTTTGGAAAATGTCTTTAGAAGCAATTCTATGTATATAAGGAATTTCAGCAAGGGGAACCTGAACGGTCTAAAGGGAGAGTCTGCAAAATTCCTTTGGACATGAGACCCATTCACTAAACAAACATCTAAGGTGGGACTCCAGGAGATAGATATTTTGGGTAGAGGCCTGCCACTAGGCCTGGCTGTGACCCACTTCTTTTCATTTTTTCTAAGAAGTACTGTTTTATAAATAACTATAATTTTCTATAATACAAAATAGTTTAGAATTGGGAGTAGCAACTGAATGTCATTGAAGAGGGTTGAAACTGTCCTTTGATGTTGGTAGATTGTTACTAGTGTTATTTTTTCTGGGATGGGGTGAAATTGCCTAGATGTGTTGGGTTTGAATTGAATTGAGGATCTTGCCAACTCTATCAGTTAGGAGGCATTTGGCTCCCTACATGTTCTAAAAGATGGGATATTAATAGAAAATTTAAGATCTGGTGAGGCCAACGGTCAGGGAATCATTGGCTTTGAAAATGTAAGCTTGATGGGGGCTGGGTGCACCCTGTATCATGCAGGGCCATAGGGGGAAACACCAGAGTCACTCAGGGTAGAAGGAGGAAAATGTGGGCAAGAGACATGTTGTACTTCTGCCTAGGTGGAATGGATGAGGCAGGATAAACAGGCTTAGGATTGACTTGCTTGAGTAACTTCAGCAGGCTCTTCTTATTCCTAGTTTTCTGGTACCTGGCCCTAGGGGGGTTAGGGCAGGTGGATGGTGGCCTGGAGAATGAGAACCCCATTAAAGAGGTAATTGGGGTGTAGGCTGTGGATTGGTTGGTTTTCATTGGACAGGCACGCTCATGGGTGAATTGATGACTGTCTCTAAGTATTGGCTAACCCTGGCAGAGGCAGTCCCTCCAGGGCCAGGAAGACACCAGATATCAAAACCTCAGAATACAACAAATAGAAGACATAGTTAACACACTGATTAATTGTGACTTCAGCAAAAAAGCCACTTACTGTATCACTTCACGAGATGTCTGAAGTAGCGGGTCCCAAGATGTATTCATTGGCTTTGGGTCAGCAGTTCTGCGACGTTCTGGCTCCTCCTGGTTGTAATGTGGCTGCTGCAGCTCCGGACATCATGTCTTCATGTAACCGCATCAAAGGCAGAAAGCATGAGGGTGGGTGGTAAGAGGATGAACTATCTTTGCATGCTTTTGTTTGTTTTCATCAGGGAGAAAAAAGTCTTTCCCAGAAGAATTTCTTATATGTCTCCCTGCCAGGGAGGCTGAAGAAGTGGATATGGGTCAGAGAGAAGTGGGTTTGCCTTGGCTGGCCATGAGGCATCTTCTGGGACCACGTGAATGGGCTTTTGTTGGCAGGGAGGGCACACAATGGCTGTGGTTGGGCCCCGAGGGTTGCAGCCACGATCATACGGTGATCATCGTGTGAGCTGGGCCCCCGTGGGGTTGACCTGGAGGAAGTATGTGCTGGAAGGGTGCTCAAATAGGTGTAGGTCAGTGATTCCCTGCACAGACTTCACGTGTTTGATTGAGTCAGTGATTTCTTGAGCTGATCAGTCTTTTGGTGTCCTCATAGGACTAAATATAGAATCTGGCTGAAAAGAAAGTCAGAGAGGTGTGTTAAATATTGAACAGCCACAGACAGGCAGGAGAAAAACGTCCACAGCCATGACTCAAATTCATTCTTCCAGTTTTTTTCTGAAGTAACACATCAAGGGATTTAATAGGAGACATGGCACTTATTAATTGCCTCGGGTGCTGAAATATGTACTCGGTTCTTTGAGATTATTAGGTAAGGAGATGTGTCAAGATCAAAGGAACAGGCAAAAAGAAAAAGAGATTAAAAGTGAGAAACTTAAAAAAAATTGAAGGGGGCAAAGTGGGAGTGAGGGAAGTAATGAACAAACACTAAATGGGGAGGTTGGGTATGAAGAGAGGGTAGAGAGGTAAATACAGAGAAGAAATTGATGGGGGCCAGCGGGGTGGGTGGTGGGAGGATGGGTGACATGGTTGGAAGGGGGGTGGGAGGTACCAGCTTCCGGTTACAGATTGAAACCGTAGGGATTTCAGGGATGAAAGGCACAGCATAGGGGATATAGTCAGTGTATTGTAATGATATCGCATGGTGACAGATGGTAACTACATTTCTGGGGAGTGTAGTGTGCGTGTGTATCCAGTTGTTCAGTCACTATGTTGTACCTCTGAAACTAATGTGACATTGCATGTCATCTCTACTAAAGTTAAAAAAGAGAGAGAGAGAGGGCCAAGAGATAGTTGTTCTCTGAGGGAATGAGGCCAACTGAAGGAAGCAAGTGGAATCCTAGCATCTCAGAATGGGAAGGGACTTTAAGACTATCCAGGTAGGGGGTACCTGGGTGGCTCAGTCGGTTAAGTGACTGCCTTTGGCTCAGGTCATGATACTGGAGTCCAGGGATCGAGCTCCACATCAGGCTCTCCGCCCGGTGGGGAGTTTGCTTCTCCCTCTGCCCCTCCCCACTTTCGTGCTCACTGGCTCTCTTTCAAATAAATAAAATCCTAAAAAAAAAAAAAAGAGTATTCACACAGTGTTGGGCATTTTATTGGAGCACACGGCAGGTTATTGCTTTTTTTGCCACTTCTTTTTAAACAAGCTCATTAGCCCTTTAGCAGTTTAGTGCAGTTTCCAACACCAGAGCTTTTATCCTATGCCTCTAAAGGTTTGGCTCTAAAAGCTGGGGCTGGCCATCACATGGGAGTGGACAGAGACGTGGAGTTTTGTGGTCACGACCTGAGTGACCAGAGTGGGGTTATTCGGTGAGCAGGAAGTTAACCTGGATTCCTTATGTGGGATGGAGAATAGAAGGGATCTGAATTAGGTTTCCATTTTGCTTCCTTTAGTCCAGGCTAATTGCCAGTGAATTAATTCATTTAAGACCATCAGCATAAGGAAAATATTTGGTTTTTCACCGTCCTTGCTTTTCTTGTGGGGAAGTCGCATTCAACAAGTACACCATTAGTGGGAGTTCTTCTCTACCTTCCTCACTAAATACTTGGAAAGCGCCATGTTTGCTACGAAAAGGGGTGCATCTGCCAAGTGCTGAGTGAAGCCAGCAGGAACCCTGTCCTCTGGAAGCTCACGGTCTTCACAGAGCCATTAGTTCCTCAGCTAAGGTTTCAGGGCAAAGAAGAAGAGCTCACTAGGAATTAAATAGTGAAGGTTTCTATGAGGAAGTGGCCTTTGAGGGCAGCAAGAAGGTAATGGCAACCAAAGGGGTGAAGCTGCTTGTAGGGGGGCAACAGGTGCAGAATTTTCAGAGACGGGAAGGAGTCCGGGGCATCTTTGAGAGACACGAAGGTGGCCAGTGACTAAGAGTATAGACAGCAACAAGGAGAGGGGCCAGAGATGTGACTGTGGGGACCCCATCGTACCTTAGAGGCCATGGTAAGAATTAGGACTTTATCCCGCAGAGCAGTGGGAGTCAGTGTTTTAATCAGGGGGGACATGGTCTGATTTATTAGCAATCGTGTGATAAATGGATACTTGGGGTAGGGGCTATGGTGGATGTAAGGGACAGACAAATATGGGAGCGAGATGCATTGGGATCAGGAAGACGGAGAGAAACCGGCAGATGCGGTAGATACACGATATAGAACATGCAGGACTTGAGTCGACGTCGGGGTGTTAGGAGTGGAAAGGGCTTTCAAGGTCTCTGGCTTGAGCGACTCTTGACTCCCTAAGATTTGATGAAATCAGCTAAGGAGACAAATGGCCCTTGTATCAAGAGCCCCAGAACCTGCAGCATCTTAAGGCCCAACAGGAGTTGGATCTAGCAAAGAAGGCAGAACAGCCAAGAATAGTACAGGAAATCCATCCCCTACTCACTTCTGACCCCCAGACGTCACCTTGTATTTTTCTCTTTCCCCACCCAGACTTTCAGAAGGTCCCACCTGCTCTTCCTCCACACAGTTTCCATTGCCTCCAGTATTTGCCACTCCTGTCCATGCATGCATCTTCTCTGGCCTGAACTTGGCCAACTCTGGCAGGTCCCCTGCTCCTCCTCAACCCTGTCCCCTTCATAATCCATTCTCTACTTGGAGTTCAGATGGGGCCACCATCCTGCTGAAATCCCACCAAAGGATTCCCATTGTAGAATTAAATTTCAGCTCCTTACCACATCTGTTGGACCCTCGCGATGCACCTTTGCCTGTATCTATGAGCTTGGCTCTAGCTCCCACCCCCGTCATCACTGTCTGCATGGCACTGACCAGCCACGGAACATGGACATGCCCACAATTTTTTTCTTTTCCAATTCTCAGCCCTGGAATTCTCAGGGAATTCCCTGGAAGTTCCCCTTCTCATCTGATGTTTGTCCCCTTCCTCCCCCAATCACATCACCCCATTTTATTTTCTTCAGAGTGTGTATTATTATCTGAAATCATTATGATCATTCCCCATCAATGATGAGTTCCACAGAGCAGGGATCTTGTCTCTCCATCATGGCTGTATTTTTAATGCCTCGAACAGGGCCTGCCACAGGGTAGGCAAGACTGAAAATACATTTGTGTCATGAATGGATGGCCCATGAGTATTTTAGGCACAGAACCTGCCGAATGTGTCAGCACGCCACTTTGAATCTTTCCTGTTCTCTACAGAAGCAATTTAGCATGATGAATCTGCGTTTAAGCTCTGGAAGCTTGACTGCCTAAGATTGAAGCCCAGCTCCCCTGCTTCCTGATTATACCTGACCTTGGGCAAGTCCATTAGCTCTGGAGGCCCTGGTTTCCTCATTTGGGAAACGGTAAGAACAGTAATGAATTTCTACCCAGTAAGGTTGTTTGAGAGTTCAGCCTAGCACGATGCTTAACATAAGTAAACATTAAAGAAGTAGAACCTGTTGCCGTTATCCCGGCCCCATTGTTCAGCTGAAATGACCGACAGGAACTCCTGACTCTGAGCAGCACACCTGGGCTGTGCCTCTTGGGGAGTGAACTCTAGGAAAGCTACTTGCCTGGGCTTGGAACTAGAGGAGAGTAGATAGCAGTTTCCAGAATTAGAGGGTATGGGGTATGTGTGTATGTATATATGTTGGGGAAACAGAGTGGATATTAGGGTTGGACTTTTTGTCTCTGACTTATCCTACAAACTGTGTTGCTTGTGCCCGAGATATCTTAGAAAAGTCATCTCAGAACAGTCAGATTGATAACTTCCAAACCCTGGAACATTCTGTCTTCCCTAACCTTAATTCTTCAGGTTCTATTGGTGCTCTAGAATCAGGAGAGAGATTCTTTTTATACCTTCTCTTTGATCTGAAAAATCGCTGGCCGGGGTGAAACTTGCTAAGTAAGTAAGGTCTTTTTACCCGGGCACTCATATCTCCCTGAGCATAGGGTGGCTCTCAGCCTAGATCCTTGTTTGTAGAGGGAGACCAATTTCAGCTGCTTTCGCAGATCACTGGGTAGTTTAATCCTTCCTGATATCCTTTACATGAAGAGACTCCATGTCCTTATCCATGAAGGTGGGGGCGAGCAGGCTCGGGGGCGGGGGGTGTGTGGAGAAAGCAGATAATACCTCAGGTATAGGCAACCATGAGGTTCGCTAATGTGCCAGCCATCTACCGAACCCTCAATTTTTCCTTCGTCTCAGAGAATCTCTTTGGAAATAGAACTAATTTGTAGTCTTTTGTGGATTACAGTTCATTAACTTCTCTTCTGCCATCTTTGATTACAGACCGTCCCTATCTCCTTTTTGACATGAAGGTATAGTGCCTTGATTCATTTCTTCCTTCTTTTTCTTGGTGGCTTCCTTCTCACTCCTCGATTTCAAAAACATCTATGCAAATAAAAACAAATCATTAATTCCCACCAAGGACTTTGCCCAGTTAAGCCCCTTCGCTCCTGCCCTTGGAATCCCAGCACACAAGTTCACCCTTAGCCTCTCTCCTAGAGGGGATTCATTTCTCCTGGGAGCCGGCTGTGCCATGAGCCCAGGCCCGGGGTTGTGACAGTTAAACCATCACTGGAGGACTTGTTCAAACGAATTTTTTCGTCTTCGTTCTGTGATCTGTGTAGCCATTAAAAAAAAGAAGAAGAATGGAACAGCTCTGTGTCATGATGGGAAATGACCCAAGAGGTATCTGTACACAAAAAGGAAAGCA
The DNA here is from genome assembly GCA_002007465.1 of Ailurus styani. Taxonomy (NCBI): domain Eukaryota; kingdom Metazoa; phylum Chordata; class Mammalia; order Carnivora; family Ailuridae; genus Ailurus; species Ailurus styani. Next base: position 3,900,355 of record LNAC01000109.1, read on the forward strand.
AGGTGCAGAACAGTGGATATAGTGTGCTAACATTTGTGGAGGGAGGAAGTATCCACGAAAAACAGACACACACATATGTATAATTGGATCTGCTTAGAGTGTTTATGGAAGGGTATACCAAAGACCGGTCTCTGTCATGGTCTCCAGTGAGGGGTACTAGGTGTCCAAGAGTCAAGGATGGGAGGGACATTTGCTGCTATAAACATTCTAGTGGCTTTCGAGTGTTTTTGCCGTGCACGTGTGTTTCCTGGTCAAAATGAATCTGTTAGAGTGTTGGCTTACAAACTGGCCTTCGTACGCAGAGGGCGAGGAGAGATCAAAGGAAGAGACAGATCACTCCGGGTTTGGTGGGGGCAGGTTTAAGAAGCAAGGGAGCTCAGGGGCACCTGGGTGGCTCAGTTGATTGAACGACTGCCTTCGGCTCAGGTCATGATCCCAGAGTCCCGGGATCGAGTCCTATGTGGGGCTCCCCATTCAGCGTGGAGTCTGCTTCTCCATCTCCCCCTCTCCCCTCTCATGCTCTCTCTCTCTCTCTCTCTCTCTTTCAAACAAACAAATAAAATCTTAAAAAAAGTTATATATGAGGTTCATCTTGGGTGGTCACAGGACTAGTAGATCCCCACACCCACCTGCCAAATCTTAAAAGTTTATAAAGAGACCTTAACTGGATTCGGTTACGTATACGTCCAGGTGGTCTCAGCAGCACCTTACTTTCCCAGGACTGTGTCCTTAGGGCAGCTTCTAGCTTGGGCAAGACACGGGAGGAGGGGATGAGGAATGGCTGACTGCCTGGGTCCAGCTCGCCAGCCAGTCACCAGTCCTGTGCTCTCAGTGACCTCCAGCAGGTAGCTAGCTGACGAGACAGGACAAAGAACGAGAGAGAGAGAGAGAAAGGTTACTCTCTGAAATCAAAGACCATCCAAACAGGAGTAACACTCACTTTATGATACTGTGTCACTGAATGCTACCCTCTTTGCCACCTGAAAGTCTCTCAGAGTCATTAGTGAGGGTGTTAAGTGATGAGATGAGTGGAAGATAATAATGATGAGTAGAAAATAATAAAGTCCTGCACTTCAGGCTGCTTTTTCTAGTGTGGGTTGTGTAGAACAGACACTTGGCTGTCCCCACCATCCTTCTCCAACGCTGGCTAGCCTCGTGGTCCTCAGTGGCTGTTTTTGTTCTCTTGAACTCGACCATCATGCCTTTAGCCACCCACCATGCAGTTTCCTGCTCGACCCACTGACATGCCTAATAGAGCTCATCTTTGTCTGTATTTAGAAAAACTCTAGTCATCAACCAGTAGATACATTTCCCCAAAGGTCCCCTTTAGTCTGTTCTAGGCATGGTCTTTCTTACTCTGTTTCCTTGAGGATTCTGGATAGCTAAGGTCCTGCCCCAGAGGCAGGAGTCATGGGACTTGGGGTGCTTGGCGCAAACCAAAATGGTCTTCTTGTGTGAGCTGACCCGTACTGGGATTGTTTTTCCTGATATTCAAGGCAGAGCATCTTCACTGGTTTGTTATTGGGATATTTGAGGAATTTACATATTGAAGACCATTTCTCCTTAAACCAGGTTTCTCAACCTCAGCACTCTTGATATTTTGGGCTGGGTAATCCTCATTTTGGGGAGACTGTCCTGTGTGTAGTAGAATGTTTAGCAGCAGCTCTGGCTTTCTCCATCAGATGCTGGCGGTGTTCCCCGTGTTTTGATTAGTGAAAGATATACATTGCCAAAGTTCCCAAGAGGGCAGAAACACTCCTGATTAAGAATTAATACCTTAATTCGTGGTGCCTCTGGGAGCATATATAGTCATACCTGCCTAACTCTTTTCGTTTTTAACCACTTTAGACACTTTTTAAAAATGTGCTGCAAATAACTTTTTTAAACGGCGATGTGGGCGTTCCCACTCTCATACTGTTTACTGGCCCTTTAAGTCTCCAGAAATGTGTAAATAATACCTTTGTAAGACAACTAGAAAGTGATGTTTAAATTTGGATCCATTAATACTGAGTTGCGTGGTCTAGTTTTTACCAAGAAGAATGTCCCATTTTATTTGAAGTGATGAGTAATGAGTTTATCCCTGGAGTGAAAGGCGTCTGACTTCACTGGAGGGGACACGTCTAAGCACAGGGGGGACTATATTTTCGATCCACTGAAGGACCTTATCCACACACGTGTCTTGGGCTCTGTCTACCTGGATTTACCTCAAGAACCACGTGAATTTCCATAGCACTCTTGGGGGCTGACTTACCTGCCTATGTCTTCCCTGGAGATACCTTAAAGCCTGTGGATCTCCCAGAGGTGTTCAAGGCAGATTCCCAAGTTCAAGTGGATGGAGCGCTAAAACCTCGGTTCCCACTAGATCCCACTGACAGGCCATTCAGTCATGTCCGTCTTGGGACCAAGTTATTTTCATCCGACCGTGCCGTTAAGCCCTCCGGTGTTCACCAGACGCCCTGAGAATGAGATCCCAGCGTCTGCCTCTGGCAGGTAAGGCCTTCCACCATGTGGCCTCTGCCTATGCTCCACCCACTCCCTGTCACTTGCTGTGCTCCAGCTGCGTTGGCATTCTTGGGCACCTCAAATCAACCATGTTAGTTCTACCTCAGGGCCTTTGCACTTGCAGTATCCAATACCTGGACCATTCTTTCTCACATCTTTTCGAGATATGACTGACTCTCTCCCACTTGGGTTATATCTTAAATGGCCAGCCCCTCTGAGAGGTCTTCCCACACCGGGGCTCCATGCTCCTGCCGCTGCCCACCCCCCATTGTCCTGATTTCTGTTGTCCATATTTGAAATGATCCCCGTTACTTTTGCATGTTTATTATTTCTTTCCCTGCATGTAGAATATATGTTCCATGAAAATAGCGGAAGAGCTTTGTGTAGGAACAGGAGGCTCTGGGCTGCATGTAGTCCGGTTGCTTTCCAGTTGAAGAGCTTATCTGTATAGCACTGTGGTTTTGACTCAGCAAGGAGAGGGCTTGTGGGTGCTTAGCAAGGAGGGAATGGGCCATGTTCCACTACTGTGGATTTGCCTATTTTGGATAGTTCCTGTAAATGGAATCATACGGTCAGTGCCCTATATCTGGCTTGTTTCACTCATCCGTGTCCTAGTATGTGTCAGCCCTTCATTCCTTTTTATGACCAAATAATACTCTGCCGTATGGATATACCACTCGTAATTGATCCATTCATCAGCCGATGACACTGGAACTCTTTGCACTCTTGGGCAGTTGTGTGTAGTGCTGGCATTCACATGCATGCACAGGGTTTTGTTTGACGATCTGTTTTCAATTATTTGGGGTGGCATTGAGTAGCCCTGCTGGGCCTTATTGTAATTTGATTTAATGTATTGAAATACTGCCAAGCTTCAGCACAGAGTCGCCCCATTTTATGTTTCCACCAGCGCGGCATGAAGGTTCCAGCTTCTGCGGGGCTCCTCATTCTCGCCAGCTCACTGATACTTACTTACTTTTTTTTTTTTTTAAGATTTTATTTATTTGAGAGACAGGATGAGAGAGGGAGAGAGCATGGGGGGTACGGTTAGAGGGAGAAGCAGACTCCTCACTGACCAGGGAGCCTGATGCGGGACTTGATCCTGGGACTCCAGGATTGTGACCTGAGCCGAAAACAGTCACTTAATGGATTGAGCCACCCAGGCGCCCCGGCGATACTTATTTTCTGATTATTATTATTACTCCTCTTGCCATCCTAGGGGGTGTGATTGTGGTAGCTCACAGTGGCTTTGATTTGAATTTTCTTCATGACTCATGATGTTTAGTGTCTTTTCACNCACTTAATGGATTGAGCCACCCAGGCGCCCCGGCGATACTTATTTTCTGATTATTATTATTATTACTCCTCTTGCCATCCTAGGGGGTGTGATTGTGGTAGCTCACCAGTGGCTTTGATTTGAATTTTCTTCATGACTCATGATGTTTAGTGTCTTTTCACGTGCTCATCCTTAGAGCGTGCCTTTATTTTATGCTTATTTTCTTTGCATTGTAATTGTATGTGAATGTTTTTCTCTCTTTCTTGACCATGAGCTGCCTCGTTTGTTTATTTTTTTTTAAAGATTTGATTTATTGATTTGAGAGAGACAGAGAGAGCATAAGCAGGGGGAACAGCAGAGGAAGAGGGAGAAGCAAGCTTCCCACTGAGCAGGATGCCTGATGCAGGACTTGATCCCAGGATCCTAAGATCATGACCTGAGCTGAAGGCAGATGCTTAACCAGCTGACCACCCAGGCACCTCATTTATAAAATGGGGCTAAGGTTTTTCTTCAAGGAGAAATTGCCTTTTGGAAATTAAAGCATTGTTCAAATCTTTGTTAATGTAAGTTTGAAATTGTGTCTTTTTTTTTTCCCTTGCTGCTATCCCACTCTATTTTATTTTATTTTTAAGTATGTTCTACCCCCAGCATGGAGCCCAATGCGGGGCTCGAACTCACGACCCTGAGATCAAGACCTGAGCTAAGATCAAGTGTCAGACGCTTCCACCAACTGAACCACCCAGACACTCCTATCCTACTTTATTTTAAAATGCAGTTCATAGGGGCGCCTGGGTGGCTCAGTCGATTAAGCGTCTGCCTTCGGCTCAGGTCATGATCCTGGGGTCCTGGGATCGAGCCCCGCATCAGGGTCCATGCTCAGTGGGGAGCCTGCTTCTCTCTCTCCCTCTCTCCCTGCTTGTGTTCCCTCTCTCGCTGTCTCTCTCCCTTTCTCTCTGTCAAATAAATAAATAAATAAATAAAATGCAGCCTGTAAACCTTAGGTTGATTTTCCAAATTGGTACATTTAATTCGGTTTTGATTTTCTGAATTTTTACCTCTCTGTGTCTAATCTGTCCTTGTAGGCCCTGAATGTTTAGGTTTAGGACCTTACCTTAAGGTCCGTTTGTGTCTTAGCTAATACAGTATCTAGGCAGGTATTTGACTTTTTGATATTTTAGAGTAGGCAGGTAGCTTTGAAATAGTTTTCATTACAACTTTTTTTTGTTGTTTGTTTTGTTTTTTGTTTTTTTCCTTTTCAGAAAAAGTTGCCTTTGACAACGCTGGCTCAGTGTTTGATGGAGGGGTCAGCTATCCTGGGAGATGACACACTTCTTGGGTAGGTGACACCACGCGTGGGTTTGTGCAGAATCTAGGTAAGCCCCCGTCCCTGAGAAGGGGGCCGGAACTTTTCAGGGATGCATTGAACACCTGAAGACTGGCTGGGGCTTGAGTGGGAAGAAGAAAAGGTTTGCTGGTGAGAAAAATCAAAACCCCAGGCTCCAAAGTCATATTGGCTGTGCAGGGAGGCCGTTCCCTGGGGGAGAAATGAGCATAATAAACACAATAGGGGGTTGAAGGAAAGATGAAATCCCCAGGGCTCCAGCAGAAGCAAATGGGAAACCTCTCCATGTCAGATGTCAAAAATTATAGGATTCCCAGAACAACCCGGGCTGAGTTTGAGCTCACAATAAAAACAAACTAAAAATAGAATGGTCGTGAGGGAGGATCAGCAAGGCTCGATCAGCAGGAGAATTGGAGAGAACTAAAAATAATGCGGTAATAGGAAAGAAAAATATGAAGTAATAGATATCAATATGTATGAAAGAGCTATGCTTAAAATGAAGTTTAAAAATTAAGTAAGGACAATGCTCGCTTTAGCAGCACATACGCTAAAATTGGAACAGTAGACATCAGCAGGGCTCCTGAACGTGGGTGACAGGCCAATGTGTGAAACACTCCATATTTTTAAGGGAAAAAAAATTCCTGTTGTAACTATGTATGGTGACCCGTTAACTAGATGTATCATGGTGCTCATTTCACACTATATGCAAATATTGAATCCTTCCGTTGTACACCTGAAGCAAATGCAATGTTATAGGTCAATTATAGACCTCAATTATAAAGTAAAGACAAGGGATGCTTGTGCGGTTCAGTTGGTTAAGCGTCTGCCTTCGGCTCAGGTCATGATCCCTGGGTCTTGGGATCGAGTCCCACATCGGGCTCCTTGCTCTGCAGTGAACCAGCTTCTTTCTCTGCCTGCCACTCTCCCTGCTTGTGCTCTCTTTCTCTCTCTGACAAATAAATAAAATCTTAAAAAAAAAAAGTAAAGACAAAATAGTCCTTGACCAAAGAATCGAATGATATGGAGGAAAAAAAAAAAGAATAGAATCAGAGAAAAGCCAAATAGAACTTTTTGAAATACAAATCATACTTACTGTAATTTAAATATAGGAGACAAGCTTTGGCGAGGATGTGGAGAAAAAGGAGCCTAGTGCCCTGTTGGTGGGAATGCAAGCAGGTGCAGCCACTGTGGGAAACAGTATGGGGGTTCCTCAGAAAGTTAAGAATAGAATTAGCCATATGGTCCAGCAGTTGCATTATTGGGTATTTACTTAAGACGAAAACACTAATTCAAAAGCGCATCTGCACTCCTGTGTTCATTGCAGCATTTTTTATTATAGCAAAGGTACGGAAGTAGCCCCAGTGTCCATTTATTGATAAAGGAGTGCATAAATAAGACATGTGGTGCATGTCTGTGTATGCATAAGACTATTTCTATAATGAGCTCTTGTCACTTGTGACGATAGAGGGATCCGGAGGATCTTTTTTTTTAAAAGATTTTATTTATTTATTTGACAGAGAGAGAGAGAGCACAAGTAAGCAGAACGGCAGGCAGAGGGAGAGAGAGAAGCAGGCTCTCTGCTGAGCAGGGAGCCTGATGTGGGGCTCGATCCCAGGACCCTGAGATCATCTCTCTCCTTTTTCATCTGTCCCTCCCGCTTGCTTGCTCACTCTCTCTCAAATAAATAAATAAATCTTTTAAAGGAAAAAGTCCAATTTGATTGATAGCAGTTTTGATAGCAATTTAATTGATCAATATTTAATTGATAGCAGTTTAATTGATCAATAAATAATTGATATTTATTCATCAACTAAAATAAATGCCAGGCAGCAGCAGAGGAATTCCTTCAAGTATTGAGTGAAAATATAAGAAACCTAGATTCCATGATGAATTAAACCATTATTTAAGAATAAAGGGAAAGACGCTTGGGTGGCTCAGTCGGTTAAGCATCTGCCTTGGGCTCAGGTCATGATCTCAGTGTCCTGGGATCAAATCCCACATCGGATCCCCCCTACTCTGCAGGGAGCCTGTTTCTCCCTCTCCCTCTCCCTGCCATTCCCCCACTTGCGCTCTCCCTCTCCCTCTCCCTCTGTCAAATAAATAATCTTTAAAAAAAGTCAAGTAAAAAAAATAAGAATAAAGGGAAAATAAAGATGTTGCTGGAAAAGTTTTAGGAACAATTACTACTCGCATATTCTCACTGAAAGAACTAGTTAAGGTGTGTGAAACGGATTATATCCAGAAGGAAGAAATGAAATGCAAGTAACCATGGGGCGCCTGAGTGGCTCAGATGGTTAAGCATCTGCCTGGGTCATGATCCCAGGGTCCTGGGATCGAGTCCTACATCAGGCTCCCTGCTCCTTGGGGAGCCTGCTTCTCCCTCTGCCTCTGCCCCTCTCTCTCTCAAGAATAAATAAATAAAATCTTAAAAAAAGAGAGAGAGAGAGAGAGAAATGCAAGCAGCCAGATAGCATAAAACATTTAGTAAGCTCTGTGTAGGGGATGAAAATTCTTTCTCTCTACCCATCTGAGGTTCCTTGAGTGGGGCCCTGCAAATTAAATTGATGGAAATAGATCAACAGAGGAAAGCATGCACATTTTGTTAACACGTCTAATGCATAGTGTGGAACTTGGTGATGAGTAACTCAAAGGCAGGTTCAAACTCAGGCTTAGGTAGCACTTTTTACAAAAGAAAAGCAATTTTGCGAGAAGTGACACGGCCAAGGAGAAGAAATTTGAGTTCCTAGGGTGGCAGATTCTGGGAAAGCAGATACATGGGGGAGCAGATGGAAGATGAGGCTCATTAGTCAGGTTTATATGTAGGTTCCCGTGGTGCCTTCTGGCTGATCAGGCTCTAGAGTTGTGTCTGGTGATTGACTTCTGTCCTTCCTGGTAGAGAGGTGAGCAGGTTTACATCCGTGTCCTGCTTTTAGGCAAATAGGTGGAGGGCAGAGAGCTCTTCTGTACCTGCTTCTTGATGGCCTTCAGCTCAAAATAATCCTTATGCCCAAGTGCCATTTTGGGGATGGCATATTCTGCTGCCCTTTGGTGTAAAGAAATAAATAAGCATTGAATTTAAACATTCATTTGGGGGGAGCTTAAGGCAGAGTGAAACAAAAATACCAGGAAATGATAGCATGGAACACTGGGAAGGCGATCAGTGTTTCAAAGTCTTTGACCGTTTGAAAGAAGGATAAAGGTGTTGCATTTTTGTGTAAAGTGTGCGTGTTAGAAAAGCAAGAGGACCCACAAAAGGAATAGAATGTAGGACTTCGAAATTAGTAGAAGGATGAAAAGAGAAGTAAATAAAATAGAAAAAAGAAACACCGTAGAAGGGACTAAAAGAGCAAAAAGCAAGCAAAGAGAAAACAAAGTAAAGGTATAAGGTAAGAGCTCTGTATCTGTGGTCCTAAAAGATGGAATAAACTCAACAGCTCATAATATAGAACACCATAGGTGGAGAAATATGCAAGCTGTTTCCAAGATTCACCTAAAGCATAGGGACACAGGAAGGTTGGAGGTGAAGGGGTGAAGGACACCCAGGTAAAAATGACACACTGAGCACAAACATCTAATTTTGTTCCCTTCCCAAATCTACTATGATGAAGGGATTTTTTTTCTTAAAAGACATGAACCCAGAAAGGCATGAAAACAGGAAAGAAAACAAGATTTTGTGAGCTGTGAAAGATTATGGTTGACTGGTAACTGACTGGACAGGTGTCAAAAAGTGGACTCTGGAGCCAGAAGTAGGATATGCAGACAGCCAGTGTCATTTACCTCCTGAAATGTTTGCAGGCTTAGGGGTGGTGGCCCCAGGGATCTCTCGAATGGTGAGTGGGTCTTTGGGGGCTGGGAGGTGATCCAGTGTATGAGAGTATGCGTGTGTGTGTGTGTGTGTGTGTGTGTGTGTGTGTGTGTGTGTCAAAACCTAGCTTAGTATCACTTGGGAAGCTCAAACCCAGCCCTTATCCACAGCTCTGGGACACCCTCATCTCCTCACCCCCAGCCCCAGCAGAAAAGTCGAGAGCTTTATTCTCTGAAGGGTGTAAAGCAGAGAGTCTCCAGATGGCGGACACCATGGAAGGGTATCACACATTAAGGTGACTAATGCCTACTGGATGCTGAGATTCTGCATCTCTCTCTCCCCACCCCTGCGGCCCCCAGGTCTTTCCTCTCTAGGCAGGAAAGCAAGAAGAGCCTTCTCCAGCAAATGTGACCAGCCCAACGGGAATGAACCAAAGACAGAAAGACATTGGAGGGGACAGTGCTTGAGCAAATGGCCCAGCTCAACCATCCTATAGACAGTATCACAGCCAAAGAGCTGTACTCAAATACTCCAAGCTGTTGAGTCCCCACTCTTGAATATAGACAGCCGTCCAAGCTCACCAAACATTTGAAGGAAATCTAACCTGAAGCCTACATACCAAAACAGTCGGGGAGGAGAAAATGTAACTCAGGTGGAAATAGATATTGCATGGGAAGAAGAGTTCAGGAAAATGCATCACTTACGTTGTCAAGTGCGAAGAGAAAATAATGCATCCGTGAATGAAAGCCAGGATGTTTGTCCATTATATCTCAGTGAAAAAAGAAAGAAAAAACCAAGGATGTCAATAAAAAAAAAATGCTACGGGAAAGAAATATTCCGAGATCAAGAGCAAGCTCATGGAAATAAAAAGTACATTTTCAGTGGCAGGTTTGGAAGATAAAGAAATTCAGAGAAGAGAAGACAACCATGACACGAAAAATAGAAAAGTTGGAAGATTAAAGGAAGCTGTAGGCCTGAATAACTTATATTACTAAAATATAGTAATAATAGTGATAATAAAGTAATCCAGAAGAGTTTTCCAGAACTGAAGGACATGAGTTCCTATATTCAAAGGGCCCACTGAGCTCCTGATACAATAGAAAAATTTGAACCTGTGCCCAAATCATACCACTAGTGAAGATTAGTGACAAGTACAGAGATTCTACAACCTTCTAGAGGAAAAAAATGGTCACATAGAAAGGCTCAGAAATCTGAACGCTTCCACACTTGCCAAACACAATAGTGGAAGTGAGGAGATTACTGTGGAATGCCTTCAAAATTCTGAAGGAATATGATGCTCAGCTTAGAATTCTATATTCTGCCTAGCTCTCAATCAACGTGAGGGTAGAGGGGAATTTCATGACACGTGAGGTCTCAGAAATTGGCTCCCTGCCCACTCTCAGGCAGCTAAAGCAACGCGTGCTCTGCAGTGGAGTAACCAAGAAAGAGGTAGACACAGGAGATGAAAAGTAAGATCTATCTGGCACAGGACAGAGGGAGAGAAAAATCCCAGGAAATGGGGAAGGAAGTGTGCGGGAAGACAGCTATGCCAAGGGATCAAAGGAAAAGTCAGTCCAGGTTGAGACGTGTCCAGGAGAGATGAATTCAAGATGGAATTCATTCATATCAAGTGTGGTTCGGTATCTTAGACAAAATAATGGCGGAGGATTTGGGGTTCAGTCAGGTCTATAGAAAAACCAAACAAGCAAACCAAAGCAAGGCACTCATTAACTCTACAGAGAGGACGAACGTTCGGGAAAGACCCGTGGTAACAGTATCTGACCCAGCCGAACTCTGAATGGCACGTGGGATCAAAATGTAGTGCAAATACCAAAGATCTACTGATATAAATAAGTGTGGGGAGGGCAGAGATAAGGATTGCCAAATTCTGATTTTCCAGAGTTGATTGTCAAGAGCCAATGCTTTAAAAAAATAAAAAAATAAAAAAGTAACAAGTAGCCTCAGAAGCATGGATGTAAGTCATAGATAAATCAGATAAGACACCATTAAAAAAAGAGCAAAGAGGAACCCACAACCTGGAAGTTGAAATTTGCAGCAGATAGGAAAAAGAATTTTAATCCCCTCTGATCCACACCCATATTTTTACGTGTATGTATGTATATGTATATATAAATGTATATGTATTTTAAGTATGTGTACATGTATGTGTATTTTAAATATACATTTATATGTAAATAAATTTTATTTATTTAAATTTATTTATTTAAATAAAGAGATCCTGGTACCCAATCAATGAATGTGAACAAGCACATCCTACAAGAGGGATCGTGAAACGGCTCGAAACACAAAAAGGCACTCAGTCTCACCAGGAGCCAAGAAATGCAAATTAAAACCAGGATGAGGTCATATTTGGCATCCACCAGTTTGGCAGAAATTAAATGCCTTGCCAGTACCGAGGCTTGGCAAGAGTGTAGAGCGTTGGGAACTCTCATTTGCACTGGTGAGGGCGAAGTTAATGTTATCACTTTGGAGAGCAAGTAGCTAGTAAGGTTAAGAGGATATGTATCTCCTCTCCTTTGCACAGAAAAATTCTTACCTGCGAACAGACCATACACACATATACAGCAGCCCTGGACGTGATGGCTCTGTTGATCAAGGGAAAACTTAATAAATGGTGGGATGGGATTCCATGCACCAGAATGATTTCATTCTGCATGTATCAAGACACATGAACCCCAAAGATGATGTGTGAACAAAGCAAGTCAGAGGATAGGTTCAGTGTGAAATCATTGATGGGAACTTGTTTAGATCAGGCTTCAGTATTCTGTATTGTGTGTGAGCGCTTGTGTATTTCATAGAAGTATAAACATAAGAACAGGAAAGATACATACTAACTTTAGAATCAGTGACCTCTCCTACTTTCATTGATTTGTAAAAACTTTTCTCATGCATTTCAGTTAGCCTGGTACCATACAGAAGGAGGACTGCCTACGTACCTGAATACCCACTTGGGGAATTAACATCCTTGAGATAACGTATCTCCTCATCTAGGAATATGGCATAGCTTTCTACTCATTCAGGTCTTCTGTTATTTGCTTATTATGAATCCATTTTTGTAATGGTTTTCCCATTCCAATTTTCCACTGGGCAATTGTTCTTTCTATACATGGTAGGTTGTCGTGGCTTAGGAGAAGGGGTTCTCTTTTTATTTTTTTTATTTTTATTTTTTTAAAAGATTTTATTTACTTATTAGAGAGATCACAAGTAGGCAGAGAGGGAGGCAGAGAGAGGGGGGGAAGCAGGCTCCCTGCGGGGCAGAGAGCCCGATGCGGGGCTCGATCCCAGGACCCTGAGATCATGACCTGAGCCGAAGGCAGAGGCTTTAACCCACTGAGCCACCCAGGCACCCCAGGAGTTCTCTTTTTAGAAGACCCTCCTGAAATTGAGTGTTTGGGGATGAGTTGAAAGATGTTGGTCTGTTTGTGCATCAGTTGTAGCTCGTTTTCCAGGGCTCGGGGACTTCGAAGCATCTGGGGCTTACAGCCGTGTCCACTCAGCATGGTGTAGGAGTGAGTCTGTTCTCCCCACACCTCTCTCGTATTGCCCTATGTGTTCCTTTACTCCAGGCACAGGGTAGGTTCTTTGCATCCTTTAAAAAATGCATAATTTCAGAAGTCAAAATGAACGGAACAAGTCATGCAACTTGGAGGCAGGCGACCTCCTGCTTCGTGGCGTACTGAGCATGGCTTTCCCTTCCCGTTGCAGGAAGATGCTGAAACTCTGCGGAGAGACAGAGGACAAGCTGGCTCAGGAGCTGATCCACTTTGAGCTGCAGGTGGAGAGAGATGTGATCGAGCCCCTGTTTTTGCTGGCCGAGGTAAGCCGCACGCATGAGGCCCCCTCCCCGGCGACGCCGTTCTTCATCAGGAATCATCACTGCCCATCTTCCTGGTCAGGATTCCCCCGTGAGGCAACCTCTCCCGCTGCCCATCAGCTCCCTCTGCCCCCACCATGCTCCTCTCCGCTGACATTCCGGTGAGGACAGGAGCAAAGTTGGCAGCAGCCCTCCTTCCCCACCGGGGTCTGCACGCTCCACCAACACCGCCCTCCACCCGTCTCCCGTCTCCCGGGAAGTGAACAGCAGCCCCTTCTCAGGAGGAAGGCTCTCTGTAGGGCCTCTTGCACCTTATGTGTATGTGGATCTCTTCTCTTTCACTTCGTTCGATTTTATTATTTTTTACTTTAATTCCACGGTAGTTCACATACAGCATTCTGTGCATTTCGGGGGCACAATATAGTGATTCAGAAATTCCGTACCTTACTCTGCTCACCACGATGAGTGTGCTCTTCATCCCCTTTGTCTTTGGCTTCTGAAGGATACTAGATAAAACTATTTGAGTACAAAGACACCTTGATGTCCGTGTGATGATTTGGCTAACTTCAACCAAGTGCAATTGTGTCAGGTAGGAAGGGACATGGTTGGGGATTTTATTTGCCCTTGAACCCTCGACTTCCTGCCGGCTGCCTGGAATTGGTCCTCCAAGACCTCCCCAGCCCCGTCACGTCTGCACGGTTTGCTAGCCACTGACTAGACGCCTGGGGCTAGCAGGCTCTTGAAATGTGCTTAGCGTCACTGAGAAACCGCATTTTACATTTTATTTAATTTTTGTTCATTCGAATTTAAAACATCATAGGCACAGGGAGCCAGAGGCTACCATATTGGACAGCATTGCCCTAGACCAGGCCTGGTTTCCTTCCTGGACTCCCCCAGCACCTCCCCATCCCCTGGTGCAATTTCTGTGACAAGGTGGACGACCAAATCGTTAACCGAAGTGCCTAAAAGCTTTCAAGGAGATAATCCTGTCCATGATGGTTTGACAGAGCAGCTGTAGGCTTCTCAGATGCCGTCCTGTGATAGGCCGTCGCCCAGCCAAGTGCATGCGTGAGACGCCCTTTGCTCTTCGGAAAGGTGGTCTGGGGTCTCGGGCAAAGCTCGAAGCAAACCTGACCTGGGTCCCGAGGCTCGCTTGTAGCAACCAGATGTCCGCGTGACCCCCCAGCTCTGCTTCTGGGCTCTGGGATGCCTGGAGGAGTCCGGGGCCACTTCTTCTCTTCCCTGTTAGCAATGGTTCCCCTCCATACGTTACTCACCCCTGCTCTCAAGACCGTCCTCACGGTTTTCCCTTCTGTAGAAGCCACAGCCTGAAATGATTCTTGGTTTCAATGTATAGCCAGTTTTCCTCTTTAAATTCACACTTCCTGCCCCGCTTTGGCTGAGCCCGGGCCCAAAATCCCACACTGGGATGTTCGGTGAAGTCATTTTTAGAAAGAAAAATATAAAAAGAGCGTCCACATAAAACCAGCCACCATGGAAGAACTTGTCAGAGCCGAGGAGAGTCGTGGCAAGGTTTTATTTGGTATTTATTTTGGAAAAAAAAAGTCTTACTTTATTTCTATAAAACTACATCCTGATTGCATTCCCCCATTGGATCTCAGGCCTCCTGAGACCAGTCCCCGTCAGCCTGCTGCTGTCTGTTTTGAATGAGGTCTGTGTGTCAGCTCTTCCTGCTTCTCTCCCCATGCGTGGCCCTTGTGTCGTGGACGGAGCTGGGATGGAGCCTGTGTTTGCTGGCCGAGGTGGGGGGCAAGAATGAGGCCAGGCATAGGTGAGCAGGGGAGTGCAGAGCCCCCTAAGAGGATCGGGGTGATGGAGGGGCTGGCGGGTGTCCAGCGGAGAAAGAGCAGTGGTTAGCTCAGGCAAAAGAATCGAGGGTTTCCTCTGGAAACCAGGCCTGCGGGGCCACCAGCCCACTTAAGAATTCACGTGCAACTTCAGTCTGACTCTGTCCTGAAACCACAGGTGGAAATCCCAAACATTCAGAAGCAGAGGAAACACTTAGCAAAGCTGGTGCTGGACATGGATTCTTCTCGAACGAGGTACAGAAGGGCTTCTTTGCTTTCGTTTTTGCTGCTTGGAAGGAACGGCGATTGTACTTGGGGAGTGGGGAGGGGTTTGTGGGGAGAGGCATTTGTTGAGTGTGTTTGCATTCTCTAGGTTTTTCTTAATATCCCCGACATGGCAGGCACTGGAGGTGAGAGTCATGAGTCAGAGATATGGGGTCCCCGCTGTCACGGGGGCTGTGGCCTGGTGTGGGAGACAGAGACTCTAGACAAGCCAGTGAACATGAGGTGATTTCAGGCGCCCATAAGTTCTGTAAAGGAGGTGGCACAGTGCAGTTTTGGAAGAGGAGGATGGAGAAGGGGAAGCTACAACGTAAGGGAGGCTAATGAAGAAACAGAGAAGGCTTCTTAGAGATGACACTTGCTCTGGGACCTAAATGAAGAGAAGGAGGCAGCCATGCAGAGATCAGGCACAGGACTGTCCATGACAGCAGGAACAGCACATGCAAAGGCCCTGAGGCAGGGCGGGGGGTGATCAGGCTGCCACGTTCAGGGTATAGCAACAAGGCAGCATGGCTGGGGTATGAGCCAAGGTGGGTTATAGTAGGAGCTGAGATTAAACAGGAAGGTGGCTGAGGTGTTGTGTCTAAAGAAAGGGGAAATCTCTGAGTCTGGGACCTGCCCACCATCTCCTGAAGCCAGGGGTGTAGCACTCTCCTTTCTGTAGCCACTCTGAGCCTGAGACCATTATGAGGGAAGCAGCACTCCAGCTGTACTGCTTTCCGCCTGCACCATATCCCAGAAGCCTCCAGAAAGTGCCTGTTTCAGCAGGGGGGTTGCCGGAGGCTGCAAGATGCCATTGACTTTGACCGCCATGTGTCCCAGTGGTGCATATGGAGCTTCCTAATTCTCACAGTGGTGTGTGTGTGCCTTCGCGTGCAACTTGAAGGAATGCAGGTTCCTGAAGATTAATACGGAAGGAACCTTTTGGTTCTACCATAGGCCCTTCGCACGTCAATTTTAATCCTCTCCTTACCTCTTTTTAATTGTCTTGAGGAAAAGAAAACCAAAAAATCGTGATCTACTCGGGCTGAGAAATGTAATACAGAGTTCTGAAGCAGGAGTCGGAGGTGAGGTGGTGGGATCCAGCTCACCTATTTCCGAGACCTGTGAGCTTGGTCAAGTCAGTCAACCTTCCAGAGTCACAGTCCCCTCACCTGTGCACAGGTAGTAACGTCATCCGTGGGCTGACGTGAGGGGATTGTTTGAGTGTCAGTTGAGATCACATTTGTCACAGTGCTTCCCAGGTGCTTTACCAAAGGAAGCTGCTACTGTTAACTAGTTGGGACCCTGGAATTCTGCATCTGGGCCAATACAAAGTGTAAGGTGGTCCCCCAAGACCAGAAATAGCACAGGTTAGAGCAGCAAAGAGGGATGTCTTGCGTTCCTTTAGTGTTTCCCAAACTTCAGTCCATCCGAACAGTTTTGGACATCTGGACCCACACATCTTACAAAAAGTTGATCCGCTTCTTCAAAATGGATCCGTTCAAAAACGTTAGAGCCCTACCATACACTGAAAGCCGCTACCCTTTATGAATGCCATAGACATTCACATAGAAGGAAAAAGGTAGACATAGAAGTGAAAAGGACGAAAGCAAAGCCCGTTGCCCGTGGAAGGCTGTGACCTGAAGCTCATCTCCTCCTGTTAAGAACAAAGAGGAGGAAGAAAGTTGTCAAAGTTTTTCCGACCCAAGTCTGAGGCTCTCTAGTTAGCGCTTGTGGAGGAAGACAGAGCCGGTTGCGTGGGGAGTGCGGATTCGGCATCACTGACTACTGTATCTTCGGACCACGTCCAGTTGCCTCTCATGACGTCAGCGTTCAAGGCCCACACTGGGGGAGTCACACGAGGATTAAAGACATGCTGATTGTCCCACTGTTAGCAGGTTGGTGGACACCTTGCTCCTGGGTTTGTAGAGTGATTTCCTTTGGCATGGAGACCCGGTTCTTTGCTCTGAGGTCTTCTCCCTGCCTCTGTAAGGGGAACCTGAATTTCCAGCTAAGAGCTTCTGGTTGGAAGGCCAGATGCTAATGCCAGCGCTTGGCATTGCCAACTCTATTTACACGTTTTTGTTCAGTCTCCTTATGAGAGGTTGAGTGGGCGGTGGTCACTGTCCATCTAGTCACATGGTGCGTTTTTAATGGTAACACCAATTGGTGTATGGATTCCGAAAACCATTAGGAACCTGTCTTCCTATAATTTGAGGAACTCTTCCACATTCTGAGCTTATCATCTCTTGTGTGCTCGGATTTGGTCAGATAATCTCTACCTCCCCCATCCAAATTTTCTAAACTTCAGCCGAGACCCTTGACAACCTTTGTCTTTTCAGAAGCCAACCCACCCCAACTTCCTGCTTTTTCCCTAAACCCTCACTCTTCAGCCAACATGAGGACCACATCCCAACAGACAGCAGTGAGAATAAGACCAGATGCTCTTCTGGAACAGTGGGTTCTTCCTGCCCCCACCTCCACCCCACCCTGCTTCCCACTGTGGTCAGTTTGTAGGTTCTGTTCTTTGCAGGATCACCAAAGCTTTCGTTAGTCCTTTTTTGTCGTTCCCGGAGTTATACTCTGCAGAACTACACGGTGTGTCCCAGCTGGAGACACGCTCTTGATCATTGTGACTGAATCGTCGAGTTCTACAACAACTTGGGTGGATACTGTCAAACCCAACTCCTTTATCCAGTGTTTAATTAGGTCTGAATCCATGGTGTGTATTTGCCTCAGTTCCACTAGATCTGGCTTGTCTGTTTAGAAAGTCATTCATACAAGCCCTACTATCCTCACAGAAGACCAAAGCTTAGAAATTGAGTAGAAGATGGTAGATAAAGAAGCTGGAGGAAAAACTCAAGGAAGGTTTATGCTGAGTTAAAGATTGTGAGTTGAATTGAATTGAATTGAATTGAGCGATACACAAATGTCTTTTCTGTGCTAGATTTGGTTTGGTGGTGGTTGCAGAAGGAGCCCTGTTCCTTCCCAAAGTCTACCTCAGTTTTTCTGAGCATGTATCTCAAGATCAACCCTTTGGATCTAGGACACCTTACGCTTCTACTAAATAGCTGTGGACTAAATTTCGTCCTTCCTCGCCAAATTTGCATGTGAAGCACTAACCCCCTAGTGTGACTGTATTTGGAGATAGGGCCTTTCAGAAGTAATTAAGGTTAAGTCAGGTCAATAGGGTAGGACCTTAGTCCAGTTGGGTTGGTGGGCCACTCACGGTGAGGGTCATGCAAAATTGGCACCTTCCTGGGGCACCTGGTTGGCTCAGTTGGTTAAGCGTCTGACTCTTGCTTTCAGCTCCGGTTTCAGGTTTCAGACCCATGATCTCATGGGTCGTGAGATCAAGCCTTGCATCAGGCCCTGCGCTCAGCAGGAGTCTGCTTTGCTTTGATATTCTCTCCCTCTGCCTCTTCCCTTGCTCTCTCTCTCTTTCTCTCCCAAATAAATAAATAGATCTTAAAAAACAAAATAAAACAAAACAAAACACTCTAGAAGCTCTGTTTGGCCCACATATCAGAGCAGGAGTAGGGCAGGGCCTCACAAACCAGAGGATGCCAATCAGTGACAGAGGAAAGGAGACTGGACAGGTGAAATAATAAATGTCCCTCTAAAGGAATGTTCCTGTTTGCCTTCTAGAAATTCTTCTTAGCTTCCTGTTGCCCTGAACTCCTCTTGCCTTTGCCCTCTTGACCCTTTTCCTGATCCGTAAAATTCCATACCTTTATCTCTGGCCCTTTTCTTTCTTCTAACCTTCAGTAAAGCTGGTTTTCCGTCTCCACCTCCCCCAGACCCTATAGCAACGGCATCTCTCCCAGCGAATAATGATGTCACACCAGAGCAGAACTTTCTTCTTTTCATTTTATTTAAACTCAATTAATTAACATACAGTGTATTATTAGTTTCAGGGGTAGAGTACAGTGAATCATCAGTTGCATATAACACCCAGTGCTCATTACATCACATGCCCTCCTTAATGCCCAGAACTTTCTGCTCTGCAAATCTGAAAGCTCAGACTTCTTGGTCGAGAATCCCTGTTTCTTCTCTTGATGGAGAAAGTTTGACAGGGCTGCCCAACCTTGAAATTCATGATTAGGGTCTCTTTTCCCAGCAGATTACTATCCATACACATTTTACCCTGTTTTCCTTGCTATTTTATTGTTTGATTTCCACAGTCTCATTCCAGCATCTTATCAGTATTTTGTAATCTCAAAGTTGGTTACTTCTCTCTTGTGAATAAAGTTCCCCACAAAGGGAGGGGAAAGATCTGTGTTTTAGAGCTACCAAGATATTATCTAAGGCATAGAATTTAGGGGGAAAAGATAGAGGGAAATAGCAAAGAAAATAAAGGCAACTTGGGAAAATGTCTTCATTTTAATAGATACATATTAAGGATAATTGTGTGTTTTTTTTAATCAAATCCAGATCTTCAGAGCCATAAAAAAAAATCAGTGTCTGTGGTCACTTTATTTTTTTCTTCACACATATGTTGGTTAGTTGTTTTTTCTTGATACAGCATAAGCCGCATGGTGGTTGCAGCTTTTTTTATTTGTATTTTTACTTTTTTAGTAGGCTCCACACCCAACATGGGGCTTGAACTCATGACCCTGAGATGCTGAGATCAAGAGCCTTGTGCTGTACCCATGGAGCCAGCCACGTGCCCTTGAGCTTAATCTCATAATCTGCCATATTCATTATCAGCATTCTCAATTACAGCCATAGCATCTCCTATTTTATTTGACCAAAAACCCCTACAACACCTTAATACTTTGTTTCAAGTGGCTAAACCTGGGAGGTTTATTAAATAGATCATTTCTGTTGGGCAAACCAAAAGAACTACCTAGGAATTTTTACTAATCTGTACCTGTTAGTTTAGATTTTCGACATCTCTGAGTAGAGTATTTCCTTTGCACTGAGAAATGGTTCCCAAGACATGCGTGTCCATCTCTGGACCTGCAAACCAGCTTGACATCCCAAAGCCTTTTTAAGTCATTTTCCTGTGAATGCATTTTTTTTAAAAAAAGATTTTATTTATTTAGTTATTTAGTTATTTTAAGTGAGGGCAAGCAGGGGCAGTGAGAGAGGGGGAATCCCAAGCGGACTCCCCGTTGAGTACAGACCCAAACCTGGGGTTTGATCTCAGGACCCTAAGATCACGACCTGAGCCGAAATCAAGAGTCAGATGCCCAATAGACTGAGCCACCCAGGCACCCCCCACCCCGTGAATGCATTTTTTAAGTAACACAGAATCCTTCATTTTGTTCTTTTTTGCTAATAGCAAAGGGGACTTTCATTTCCCTTTCCTGTGTCGTAGTCTTGTCCTCTTCTCTTTGTCCTGTGGGTGACAAACTCAGAGAAAGAAGAAATCACGTCGAGAAACCACCTAGGGATTCCTGACTCTCCAAATGAGGGTCGCATTGCACATTGTGCCTCTGGGATGGATGGCCTAGGAGCCAGATAGGGCCTAGAGGGCTGTCGGGTTTGGTCCGTACGCCACCGGCCTGCGTGGTCTGTTGCCCGATTTCATCAGGAGGGGTCACGTGATGGTTTCCAGCCTCTCTTGTCAGCGGCCCCCCCGCAGGGCCCCCTTCCCCTCACTGTCCCTCCCGCCTTCCCCGAGAGACTGCAGGCCTGTGTTGGCTGCCCTTTGTCATCCTGCTGATGCTGTTGTTTTCCTTCGGGCTGTGGAATGATTGTGCATCTCATGGCCCAGTTACAAGTAGGGAAAAAAAGAGGGGGCTAGTTTTTAAGATCCTGACCCACTCGACTCCAGGGCCCCTATAAGCCAAGAATTTACAGACTCCGGGCAACAGGAACCCACAGCTCATCGCTGCTGCAGCTCCTACCGTCCGTGTCATCAGAACCGTCCTGCGGGCCCTGCTCTTGGGCATCCCCTGATAAGGCCAGGGTCACAGAAACATCTGTACTTCGCCGCGAAACTTCCCCGAGCCACGTCCTCCGACGGCTGCCGCTCTCCATGCAAGGACAGACGTCCCAGGAAATTCAAACGTGGTATCCGAACGTCGACCAGAAGCTTTTTTGTGCTGACCGTGGAGATTCTGGCTTTCGGATTCGTTTTGATTCTCCCCTGCTGCTCCTCTCCCCTGGCACCGTGACTGGCTTCGGCCAAGTCGACGAGTGTTTCCAGACGCCGAGCTCACAGGGCAGGCAGCGAGCTTCTGGGGATGGTGTAGACTGGGCCTCGGACGCAGCACCGGTGACGGTCACCGGGCCTCCGGGTCCGGGAGAAACATTTCGGGGTACGTGGCGGCGGGCCGGGGCATGGCTGCCCCCTTCCTCCTGGTAGTGTGTGTCAGCCGCTCTCTCCCCTGCTCTCCCTCCACCTGTGCCACCCCGCTCCTCTTTTTCTCCTTTTTTCCATCAGGTGGCAGCAGACTTCCAAGTCTTCAGGTCTGTCCAGCGGCTTACAGCCTGCAGGTGCCAAAGCTGATGCCCTCAGGGAAGAGATGGAGGAAGCTGCCAACAGAGTGGAGATTTGCCGGGTAACCCCCTCCTCCCCCTGCTGTCTTTGCACCTCTTTACTGGGACAGATGGGGGAACCCTAAGGGAGTCCCTTTCTCCTCACTGGCGTTGCATTAAAATAAAACCTAAGTGTGAGCTCTGGTTGAGCTGAATGTCCCCAAGCTTTGCCTGCGGGCATCTCCAGAGCCAGGGTGAGCCCTAAGATATGGGGCTTCGAGGCAGCCTCGACGTAGTGGGTTAGCAACAGGTGTTGCACGGAGGCCCTGGCCTTGGTGTCTCCATGACGCTTTTGTGAGGCGCCTGCGCCCCACAGAATGGACTCTCGGCTGGGTGGAACAGTTGAGAATTTGGACAGTAGACCAACCTTGACTCGCTGTTAATATTAAATTGTTTATCTTTATGTTCACCTTGTAATACTTCCTGAGTCACTTGACCCATCTCCTGCCTCCTGGGACGTTGTCAGCTGTGAAGTTGAAATGCTGACCAAGGAGATAGTCAGGGAAAAGAGGAGTTCCCACTTATTCAGAGAGGAATGTCTCATTCTAAGAAATCCAGGCCTCTGCCCTTGGGAACGTCCGAAGCCCTTTGTTACGCCTGTTCAGATGTTTCCTGTCTTCGCCAGAAACGTCGTATGGGGCATAACTGGCAAGACACCATTCATGATACTTTGTGCATATGCGCTTCTGTATACACGCAGGTGTGTCTGTTGTGGTTTCGATCCAAGGAGCAAGAGTGTCATGTTTCTGGAAGCGTGCTGTGTACCTACCTGTTGTCTTAATCTCATACGTTTTTGGGTTTTTTTTTTTTTTTAAGATTTTACTTATTTGAGAGAGAGAGAGCATGCGAGCAGGGGGAGAGGGAGAGGGAGAAGCAGTCTCCCTGCTGAGCAGGGAGCCTGATGTGGGGCTCGATTCCAGGACCCTGGGATCACAAGCTGAGCTGAAGGCAGATGCTTAAGTGACTGAGCCACCCAGGCGCCCTTATTTTAATACGGTTTTTAAAGAGTGTTGCCACTTTGCATGATGACATCTCTGTTCTTTGTGGCTTTTTCTAGTCTTGTCCGCTTGCCCATTGTTTTCTCTTCTTATAGCCACGCTGTGCAGGTGTCTTCAACCTTGCATTCGGTTGACATTCAGGGTCAGATAGAATTGCTCTCTGGAATTAGGAACCCTGACAAGTCGGTAAAGAATTCAAGATCTCTCCGCCAACAGTACCGTGGACTCAAGCAAAGACTCTGAAATAGTTCATCGGGTCCTGAGAGTCATCGTGAGCACAGCTGATTTGTCATTTGAACTCCCGTGTAAATGGCCAATACCGAACTGGTGGCGTGCGTGAAGCCTAACCCTCATGCTGCTCTCACTGTGACTCTGTGCCGCGTCTCCCCGTTTTACCGCGGGCTTGCACTCCCTTGTTAAGAGTCCCGTTCCTCACACCACGATGCCGTGACACAGACAAGAGGCAGTGGCGTCGGGGGGATGCAGGGTGCGACTCTCCGAGTGCGTCAGAACAGGAGTTTGTTTACTTTTTATTCTTTATTTTTAAAGATTTTTTGTTTCTTATTTATTTATTTGACAGAGAGAGATCACAAGTAGGCAGAGAGGCAGGCAGAGAGAGGAGGAAGCAGGCTCCCCACCAAGCAGGGAGCCCGATGCGGGGCTCGATCCCAGGACCCTGAGATCACGACCCGAGCCGAGGGCAGACGCTTTAACCCATGGAGCCGCCCAGGTGCCCCGAACAGGAGTTTAACACCTTCACTGTCCTGTAGCTCTCTACGTGTGCTGATCTTACCACAAAATATGTTCCGTTCCCCTTTAGAGATTAAAAAAGTAATACATGTTGCCCTCCCCAGTGAAAAAGCATGAAAATAAATCAAGAAGAAACACCAGTAACTGCCTCCCCCCTCCTCCTGCCCAGCAGCCCGTCTGCTTCCAGAGAGCATGGCCAGTTCCCCTTCTTCACCAGTATTTATTTACTCAGAATAGTTGGGAGCAGGGGTGCTCTGTTACTGGCTGAGTGGCCATAAAAGTTATAAAGTTAAGGAGATCAGTTGTAAAACCTTTATGTAAACTTCCACCCCTTTTTTTCATAATCACCCAAACATACGCTCACAGAGAGAATTTTCCTAGTTCCTTGTTTTGTGTCTGTGCATGTGTGTTTGTAGAACAGTTCTGTTGCTTGGATTAATTTACCACTTGGTTTTCTCAATTCACAGTACATCCTGGGTATCTCTCCAGGCTAGTAGCTCTAGATCGAACTTAGTCTTTTTAATAAAGTCCATAGTATTCCATCGTAGGGATATGTCTACACCATGATTTGTGCAACTCTTTTCCTACCAATGGCTATTCAAACTAGTATGTTTTGTTTTTTTGCCATCACCAGGAATGATCTAGTCAGCATCTTTATGTGAACAGTCTTATGTACTGGCAATTTTTTTTTATGGGAGAACTTCCCCAAAGTGATATTTTTAGGTCAAAGACTATACATTTTAAATTTCGGTAGTGACAGTTCACTTCTCTGAAAAGCGAAACATTCCCTCCGCCAGTAACAGAATTGTGCGTTTCCCCACGTCTTTCCCTGGGATGTATATTGTTCCTGTTTTCAACTTGGGCCGGTTTGGTGAGGGGGAAAAAAGCTGTCTTATCTCTATGTTACTGTAATTTTAATCTCCCTGAATATTAGTAATGCCGATTGGATCTTTGTGTCTTTATTGGATATTCTTCGGGTACACATAGACATTCCCATGTTGGCAAATTGCCCACGTGTATGGCCATTTTCAACATTTGCCCATAGTATCTGTATGAGTATTTCAACAAATGCCCATTGTATGGGCATTTCAACATTCAACATTTCTGTTTTTCTTAAATATCAATTTGTATAAGTTCTCTGCATGTTAGGGGTGTGAAACTTCCTTCTGTCTGTTGTGTTGCAGATCATTTTTCCAGTCTGATATTTGTCATTTGGCTTTGTTGATGTTGGCCATTTAAAAACTTGTTTATATGCGTGTATTCCTTTGCATGGGAAAATATGCCAGGCATCTTCCACCTCAAGGTTACAGCATTTGGTGTGTGTGGTCTGTGTTGTGAGGATTGCACATTCCAGCAGAGGTGCACTGGTATCTCGTTCTAAATTGCACTTTGCAAATGACATAAGATGAACATCTTTTCACACGCTCACTTGCCATCTCTCTGTATTCTTTGGTGACATGTCTGTTCAGGCCTTTTGCCCATTTTTAATTCGGGTTGTTATTTGGCATTGCGTTGTTTCATCTCCGAGTCTTGGGGGAATTTTCCAGCTCTATTTCTGTAATTTTATTTCCGGTTTCATTCCACTGTGGTCAGGGAGCCAGCCCTGTGTGATTTCGATTCTTTTAGATTTGTCAAAATGTGTTTTATGGCCCACGATGTGATCTTAGTGGACATTCCTTGTGAGCTCGGGGAGAAGGTGTATCTGTTGTTGTTGGGTGAAGTAGTCGGTGGACGTCAGCTCTCTAGTTAATGGATGCTGTTGAGTTGGGCTCTGTCCATACTGCTGTTCTGCCTGCTGCTTCTGTCCATTTCTGACAGATGGGTGTTGAAGTCTCCAGCCGTGATAGTAGATTCCTGTATTGCTCTTTGTAGTTTTGTCACTTTTGCCTCATGTGCTTTGATGCTCTCTTGTTAGGTTCACACACATATGAAGGATTGTTATGTCTTGTAGAATGACCCCTTTAGCATTAATGTTGTCTGTCCTGATCCCTGATAACTTCTCTCGCTCCGAACGCCGGTCTGGGGGACATATAGCTACTGCCCCTTTCTTTTGATTAGTGGTAACGGGGTAAGTCTTTCTCCATCTTTTTACTTTTAATCTACACATATCTTTATATTCAGAGTGGGTTTCTTATAACCCTCATATTGTTGGGCCTTGGTTTTTGATCCACTCTGACAACCTCTGCCTTTTAATTGGTTTATTTTCATTAAGTCATTATTGAATATAGTTAGATGAATATCTACCATCATTGCTCCTGTTTTCTATTGGTTGCCTCTGTTCTTTATTACTATTTCTGCTTTCAGATTTTCTGCCTTTGGGGTTTTACTTGAGCATTTTATATGGTTTTATTTTCTCTCCTTTCTCAGTATATCAGTTATACTTTTGTTTAAAATGTTTTTTTAGTGGTTGCCTTAGAGTTTGCAATATACGTTTACAACTAATCCAAACCCACTTTGGAATAGCTAGATACTGTTTCATTTATAGGGCAAGTATCTCTTAGTAACAAAATGTCCCCAGTTCCACCCACTGACTTGCATAGAAGCAGACATAAGCACAGGTGTGCTTCTATGAATGTTTCCGTGTATTCATGTGTGTTTATCTGAGTACGTGGATACATTCACATAGATACGAATACATTGTTGCTATCATTTTGAAAAAACTTATTACATTGATTAAGAATAAGAGAAATAAAAGTTTTATTGTAGCTTCACTACCCATTCTCTGATGTTCTTCCTTTCTTTGTGTAGGTCTGAGTTTCTGACCTATATCTTTTTCATTCTCTCTTAAAGAACTTTTTTTTTTAACATTTCTCATAAGATAGTGTATAGGCAATAAATTCTAGAAATTTCTTTAAGTCCCTTTTGAAGGTTATTTTGTAGAGTACAGAATTCTAGGTTGGTGGGGTTCATTTTTGTTTTTGTTTTTCTTCTCAACGCTTTACATATTTTACTCCACCCTCTTCTGGCTTCCATGGTTTCTGAGGCAAGGCCAGAAATGATTCTTATCTTTGGTCTTCTCCTGGCCATGTTTGTAACCTCTGGCTTCTTTGACTGTTTCATTATTTTTGATTTTCTGATGTTTGAATATGACATGCCCAGGTGTCTTTTTTTTTTTTTTTTTTAGCCAGAAGCCCTAATATCCCAAGTCATGATTATCTTGCTAATATATTTTAAATGTAACCATAAGGAAACACATAACCAGAATTCATTTTAAGCTGTGGAATTTATCCTAAGGAAATAAGCAAGAGATGGATACACACCTGTATGAACAAAGGCTTTTCAAGTGCTCTTATAATGAAAAATTAGAAACACAATATCTAGCAATAGACACATGGTCCATTCATATAGTAAATATCACGTGGCCACTAGAAAGAATGTTTATCTAGGGGTAATGAGCTACAGAATCGTCTGGGCCCATTGTTGTAAACCAAGCAATCATACAAAACATATGACTGATTAAAATAGATACTAAGTGAGCAACCATCATGGTACTTAGAGCTCATGTCTGTGCGGTGGGATGGCAGGTGAAATTGGTTATTCACTCTGTATCTTTCTGAGTGTGGATTGGTTGCCAAATCAGAAAACAAATGATTTTTGCAGCACATTAAACTCCTGTGATTTTTAAGTGTTTTTCTTTTCTTTGTAAAGAAAATTCACATTAGTGAATTTTAGATACATTAGTGTTTTAGATAGATTAGATATATAATTTTACATTAGATTCATAATACATAATTAGATACATAATTTTAGATAGACTAGTGAAATTTAGATTTAGATACATGGAAATTGTCCACTTTTATTTCTGACTTGGAGTGCGGCTTATTTGGGACCCAGATTTTTTAACTCAGTAAGACCGTAGTCTAATTATACCTTTAAAAAAACCCTTCGGTGTTCCTGAAGGCACTCCCAGACGGTCTGTCTGACTTTTCTAAGATCATCTTTTGGCAAAGCTCAAATGCTGAGTCACTGATGTTGTATTCAGTGTGACATTTAGTCTGTCGGGGTGGGGGGGAGGGTGGTCCCTCCCTTTCCTCTGCCTGCCAAACCATTTTGATCCTTTGACCCTCTGTGCTTTCCCTGACTTGACAGACCTCCCTCACGACTGCCAGGGTGATGGATGTCCCCTGACCGAAGCTGCTGGGGCGGTGGGCGATGGCAGACGAAGTCGCTTCCTCTAGAACCTTTGCTAGATTCAGCGGCCCCACAAAGGCCTTCCTTTGCCAGGATGCTCCAGTGAGGGGGAGCTGAGGCTTAGAGCCCATTTAATTCCTCTGGAAAGTTACCATTGCTAAGTCTGCATTTCTCCATCTCTTAGATCAGCAAATGGTTAGGAAGCTCCTACTAGTGTGCGAAACACATTTCAGATGGTGGAGGAGAGACGGGAGATAAGATCCTTGAACTCTCGGTAGCTACCCAACCAAAACTGGAAATTGCGCACTTTACCTAAGAGAGTCAGATGAGAACTCCAAGTGAGGAGTTGTGCCTACTTCCCAGACTGTTCCCAATGGATGTTAATTCATTTGTCCACCCCCCCCTTCTTCATTCTTTGAAACTGGACCAAGTGTAGCATTGACTAATCTGTGCTTGAGGTTCTCCAGAGAACAGATTTCTCTTTTAACTCTGTTCCTTGGGTGCAAGAACTCTTCCACGTGGTTTGCCTGTCAAGGATCCTGGAAGAGGAAACAGACTGCTGCTCACATCCCAGTGCTGTCACTGAGGACAGCTTAATTGGCAGCTGGAAGGGCTGAGGGCTGGTGGGGTTGGTGCAGAATGCTTGAGGTTTCCACGCATCAGCCTCTTGCTGAAGCACGCAGTTGCTCGCTTGAATTCATTCAGCATCTGGATCAGCTTTCTTGGGCTGTTCTGTTTTCCTCAACGCACACATCATAGATTCTTCTCTCGACTAAGCATCCCTTGTGAAGATCTCTCCTACCTGAGGCTACCGGACAGGGAGGACCTTTAGTGCTCCCCTGACTCGTGCAGACGAGGTCACACACATGGCATGCTAAAAATGGTGGTTAGTGACCGAGTCTGCGCCCGTCTCAGGATGTACTCGTATCGTACCTCGCTGCGGGTGTTTCTGTGGAACCAAAACCGTTCTCTCTGAAGGACACCTCCCAGATTCAGTGCCACACTAGGTCGTCGCCCCCTGATCCCACAGAGAGCCGGATGGCGAAGGGCAGTTAACACCACGAGGTTTGCCTGGAGCGTGGACTAAATCCACGTTTTTTCCAAATTTCGAATCAGCAGCCCTCCTTTGAACCCACCCCTCTGTCTTCGCTAACTTCCCACAAATTGGTGCATTTCCGCCCCTTTCCCATATGCTTGCGATCGACCGGCCCGTCTTGGGGGTGAAGGAGAGCAGAGCAGCTCAACCATCAAGGAGAAGAGAGGGCGGGCCATTTGCAGGAGTGCTGACGCGGGCTGCGGAGATGTGTGGAAGCGATTTACCCAGCACTCCCCCGCACCAGCTTGCCCGACTGCGGATGGGGTTCGCGCGTTAGGATCCCTGGGGAGACGCCTGGCAGAGGTGCTCTTGCCACACTTACTCATTCTCTGGAGTCATGGTTGGGAAACGCAGGAATGCCCATGAGAAAAGTCTTTGCCATGGCGGGAATCGTTAAAAATGAGATTAAACAGCGGCGAAGGCTCTTGCTTCTACAATCTCTAGAGTCATGCGTTAGCCGCTAGCCGCTCAACGGTCCTCTGTTTTACCTCGGTTGTGCATTTTACCTTCCACAGGACCAGCTCTCGGCAGACATGTACAGTTTCGTGGCCAAAGAAATCGACTATGCAAACTACTTTCAAACGGTAAGGGTCGAGAAAGGTAAGAGCACGTCAGGTTTGCTCACAAGAGTCAGGGTGTGGACAGGAAGGAAGATGGCATGGAACGTGATGGCCCTTGGGGCATCACGGGCAAGAGTGTGGGTTTCAGCTCTTTGTGTGCGAGTAAGTCCAGTCTTCTATTTCTCCTTGCATGGACTTCTCTAAAAACCTAAGAATAAAACTCAACCCATCCGTGAAGATGACTGCAGCTCCGTGGCCTGCGGCGGTGGTTCTCAGAGGTGATTTTGTCCCCTACTCCAGTGGCTGCCCGGCCGTGTCTGCAGGCACTCGTGGCCATCGCCCCGGGGAGGGCACGGGCGCGGGGGTGTACATCTAGGGCGGGAAGGTCAAGGGTGAGGCCGAGCATCCTCCAGGGCATGGACAGTCCCCCACAGCAAAGGATGCCTCAGTCCCAGGTGGCAGTCGGGCCAAGGTTATGAAAGCCAGGTCGGTCACAGAGAAGGAACGTGGGGAGAAGAAGAAAACCCCGCCCCCAGCTCATAACTGCTTCTCAGTTTTATTTTTGCTGAAGACAATGACAAGTAGGTAAACGATGAACAATGTGGCCTGTTTGCCTGTCTCTTGTCGAGGAAAGCAGATTTAGACCCAAGAGAAACAGGATCTGAGTCACCCATATTTGAATGATCTGATCCAAATAATTAAGACCCTGGCTCTCTACCAGGGTAAGTGCAAGGCAAGTCAAAAACAAAATAAAACCAAACCAGCAATAATTAAAAAAAGAGAGAGAAAAAATACAAATTATAAAATCTAGTTAATTCACGTGCCTTTAAAGTTGGCAAAATTCAAACCGTAAATGATTGGGGAAGTGATGGGATGATAAGGAAGGTAAGGAGGAGAAATCCTGAAAATTTTTGAATTGTAAGCACCCTAGGCCGGTTCAGGCCCTCAACGCTGTGATCAGTGAGTGGTCCAGACTTTCAGAGGCGTTCCTTCGACCCCAAAAAGAACTGATAAGCATTCCTTCCAGCCTGGAAAGTTTATTTTAAAGTAAGAGCACTTTCTCAAGTATATTCTATGGAGTATATTTACAGAGATAATATTTTAGAATTTCTGGAACTTAATGACATTTTTGACATTCCCAAGCTTTCTTGGACTGCCTCCTTGCCACTTATGTACCGTTTTTTTTCCGCAATGTTCTGATTTTTTTTTAAATTTAATTCTTAAGTAGTGTTTAGTTTTTACTTGGAGACATTAGTATCTGCTCTCCATGCCAGGCATTTCAACGGAGCGATTTGCTCCCCTTTCCCTCAAGTGCACCCATTGGCGGAGTGGGGGGTCTCAGAATAGAAACGGCAGGACCCTTGCTTCCTGGGGTCCATCTGCTCTCGTTAGCACTTCAGCAGCTGTGTTAGTAGCGGGATACTCGAAACAGGAAAACTGAAAGAATTTGGGTTTTTGGGCTGCATCACGGAGCTGGAGCAGTTTCACTCCCGAGGTCCTTGAGGACCGTGGACCAAGCCACATGGTTTCTGATCAGTTATATATTAAACTCTGCAGAAACCAAGATACATACAGCCTAGCATTTAGCTCTGTCTTCGAAGCAAAAAGATTTTTTTTTTAAAGATTTATTTATTTGAGAGAGAGAGTGAGAGTGTGCCTGCTCGGGGGGGGGGGCAGGGAGGAGGGAAGAGAGACTCCCAAGCAGAGTCCCCGCAGAGCACGGAGCCCAATGGGGCTCGATCCCACGGACCTGACGACATGGCCTGAGCCGAAACCAAGAGTTGGACACTTCACCGACTGAGCTACCCAAGCGTCCCTAGGCAAATGGGTTTCTAAACGTGTTCCCCATTTATGTTCTCCTACGGCCCCTCTCTCTGTTGCCTTTGCTTTGAGGATGGGGTGCGAGGCAAGGTGGGGTCACAGTGAAGGCAAGCTGCCCGTGTCAGGCACCAGGCCCCGGGGTGGTCCCCCCTCATCCTCCGTGGCTCTCCTGCCTCCCAAATGTCCACTTGAGGGGACTCCTTTGCTCCAGAGGCTGAGGAGGAGGCACGCGCGAGTCATTATTTGAGGTGGCCTGAGAGAGAGCAGGGTGCGGTGAGGAAGGTGAGGGAGCACCTTCACGCAGAGCCCCCCACGGGGCCCAGCAGTCGCGCTCCCCGCCCTCCGGCAAAGGGTAATGCTCGCCCTTGTGTCTCCTCAGCTCATCGAAGTGCAGGCAGAGTACCACAGGAAGTCACTGGCACTCTTGCAGGCCGTGTTGCCTCAGATAAAAGCACAACAGGGTAAGTGCAGACCTTCCCTGGAGCGGGGAGGTGGGTGAGGCCGCTTGCCCACTGAGATGCCCAAGTTCGACGAGCCTCTAGAACTTTCCACGCCGGTGTCTTGAGCCAGCACCCACCTACGCACTGCCCCCCACAGGGGACGAGTTGGGGGTGTGCACGGACGTGTGTGGTTGGTGCGTATCCAGCATGAAGCCCAGCAGGTCTGGACACAGTTCACTCCCCAGCCGTCTGTGCCGCCGGGTCTCCTCCCTTCTCCCCAGACCACGGGAATGGAGACTCCACTGGGCCTCCGTGTCTTTGGCAGTCAGGCAGATCTCTGCCTGGCCGGAAGCAAAGAAAGCTGCCAGCGCGGGCGCCCTTCCCAAGCCGCTGACGGGCCCCTCTCTTGCCTCCCCGCACAGAGGCCTGGGTGGAGAAGCCTTCCTTCGGGAAGCCTCTGGAGGAGCACCTCACCCTCAGCGGCCGGGAAATCGCCTTCCCCATCGAGGCCTGCGTGACGATGCTGCTTGAGTGTGGCATGCAGGAGGAGGTGGGTCTGGGGACGGCTGCAGCCAGCCCCGAACAGGTCCCCTGCTCCGGGCCACAGAGCCTGTGGCCCCTTCCCTCCCCGGCCCCCGCCAGCCCAGACTCGTCGTGACACGGGACCGCTCCCCGTCCGGCCGCACGCAGTCGGTCCTGCTTCCTTCCGCGGGCCTTCACTTGTCGGGGAGGGAGGAGCACTGTGGGAGGCTGATGCCACTGGCCCCGGAGAAACTTCCAGCCCCACTCCAGCCGTCCTGCCTTCATATTTAACAGGATGAGGCCAGGCTGCTGCTCCTCCCTCCCTGTCCCCCCCCCGTTCCTCTTCTTTCTCCTTTTCTTCTGCCCCATCCTCCTCTTCCTCCTCCTCCTTTGCTTGTTGAGTTCCGTCATTTTAAAAATAGACCTTTTAACCTTTTTGATCATGACTCTTTTCGAGAGATCCTGAAAACAGGATTGATAGTGACATTGGCAAGCCCTCCTTAAGAGCCACATGTAGAGAAGTCTATGGGAGATGGGCGACTATTGTTTTACTGCCGTGTAAGCCATTTCCTTGGAGGTGGACTTCGCATTTGGTTTCTTCTGGAGGCTCTTTTGAAATCTCTGGTCCATCTTCGTTTGATCTGGTCAGTCGATAATAAGAGCGTGCCATGCATTTATCGCTGAGCAACGTGTACCGGGGGAGATGGTGGCTTATGAACTTGCTGGGGCACAGGTGTCTAGCATCTGTCAAATACACCCGATTAATTCAGAACAGCTGCAGGTCTTTACGTGGGCCCTGGGTCACGAGTGACAAACCGAGGTCTGCCCAGGGAAGGAAGCCACTAATCATCCGGATGCATGTTGGCCGCTGCACTGTGCCAGGCCTGTCCACATGCGGCCTCTTCTCAAGGGATGGGGACAAATGTGGGGTTTTGGGCCACGTTTTAAGTGCCGGGCATTCTCGCATCTGTTATTGGTTACTAGGTGAGGAGATCTTTACAGTCCCTGAGCCAGAGCCTTATGGAGGGAGGTGGACTGGGCCTCCCCCGACCCCATCGCTTTTTAAAATTACGGAAAAACTGCAACACATAAGGATGAAATAATGAGCCACATCACCTAGCTTACGGACCGTCCTGCTTCCCCTCTGCCTCCGTTCCTGCCCCCCAATGCCCGCCTTGGATAATTGGAAGCCAGTCCCAGACACTGTGTCATTTCATCTGCAATACTTTCAGTATGTTTCTCTAAAAGATGGGGAATAAATAGTAATTATGTATAATACGGAACATAAAAGCATTATGTACAAAAAGGAAACATAATGTGTTCATTTCTTCAAATATCAGCATCAGTGGGTTCTTTCTGCCTCTCCCTAGACACTTTCTGTTTTTCTCTACTTCGTACCAACTTTTCTCCTTTTAGTAACAGAAATGCTCAGGTTGTCCCTAGCCGGGAACACATGTCTTCTTTGAACCCAACTACATCCTCATACTCCTTCCCCAGCTCTTCGGTTTTGTCCTTGCTTCGGTTCCCCAGTTCCCCTCTTGCCCCCGCCAGCGGCACGGGGATCGTCAGCCCCGTCACCCCATCCCTACCCTCAGGGAGCTTTTGGGGTTCTTCCCCCTCCTCTCTGGGCGCCACTGCCACGTGTACCACCATTTCTTCAATGTGCGCCCACAGATTTTCCTCGGTCGCCCCCAAACTGGACTCCCTAGCTATTGTAAGAAGCCCCTCCTGCTCCTCTTGGTTTTTATCTGTCACTCAGTGAAACAGCCTTCTCGGTAACACAGTCCAACATCTCTAGGCTATTGGACGGCCCTACTCGCTTCTCTTTGGCATAATCAGTCACCAAGCGCCATTCATTTGGTTTGCTCCACAGCAGTGGCATGGTTTTATGAGAATCCAACGCACTACTCTGGTATCTGCTGTAGCTTACTCTTGGTCACAGCAGCCTTAGTTATACACTCGTCCAAACATATTTATGGAGCTTCCTCGCATAGATGGAGGAAGAGAGCTTTGGACATCTACTCAGAATGGAGTTAGCCATCTTAGCAGGCCCAACACTCCATATTCCAGACCAGAAACATTTCCTCCTGAAGAAACTGGGAGATCCGAATGGCGGCCACAGAAGGTTGAAAGAGCAAGGACTATTCTGCAGAATGCCAGGAGCTGAGAGGGCGAAACCAACCAGTAGCTCTTCGATCATGTCTAACTCGCCTGTGGCTTGGGGGTTCCCTTCTAACTCTGACCTGCATTTGTCTCCTCAGCACACCCCTGTCATCTTCTTTTTCTCTTCAGAGCTCACTTTTGTACACGGTACTGTGGTTTATTTGGAAGCGGTGACAGGGATTCAGAAGTGACTTTAAGAAAGAATCGAGGAGGGAACGACAGGCATCGTCCCCTGACAAACCGCCCCTAGTTTGCCGGTCCCCTGAGGACACAGACTTAATCTCTAAAAGCAGAGCGCTGCGTCTCCCAAGACACTCACACGCACTCACCTTTTCACATCCAGCTTCCTACACCCCCACGTCTGACCAGGTGTTGGCGGCTTCTCCAAAATATATCTGAAGTACCCAAGAGGTTGGAGTGTTCAAGGCTCACACAGTCCACAGAGACTTAGTGACCCAGGGTGATGGGTCACCCCATCCGAGGCCCTGGGGACACCACAGTGGGTGAAGCCCAGTTCCTGCTCCAAAGTTGCTTACGTCTAAAGAAGACGTTTAGAGAGCGGGCAGCCACCACACAGGGAGACGACGATGGGGAAAACGCATCAAGGGGATTTGGAGGAAGGGAGCGGGGAGACTCTGTGTTGGTTTTGCTCGTGTGCCTTTGCCTTGTAGGGCTGTGCGCTGACCCTCTGTGCTGTTTTAGGGACTCTTCCGTGTGGCACCGTCTGCCTCCAAGTTGAAGAAGCTGAAAGCGGCTCTAGACTGCTGTGTGGTGGATGTGCAGGAGTACTCAGCAGACCCCCACGCCATCGCAGGTGGGCCGCCTCGGCCGCTTAGCCAGGGGCTCCCTGGGGTTGGAGAGGCTCATGGGGGAAAAGGGCGCGTGGTCACATGACCCGCGAGCCCGCGGCTTCCCAGCATGCGTCGGATGTATCCCGGGGAAGGGCGTGTGGTCGCATGACCCACGAGCCTGCGGCTTCCCAGCATGCATCGGATGTATCCCGGGCAAGGGCTCATAGTCACATGACCCTCGAGCCAGCGGCTTCCCAGCATGCATCGGATGTATCCTGGGGAAGGGCGTGTGGTCACATGACCCTGGAGCTCACGGCCTTCCAGCGTGCGTCAGCTGTCTCCAGCCAAGGTTCGGTTTTAAGCCCGATTGCTGGGGCCCCGTGAGGAAGTATCTCGCCAGGTGCAGAGAGAGAGGATGCGGTGATCCGTTCCCGTGGGAAACCACCGTTTGGTCGTGGCGCGTGGGTCAGGGGAGCCCATCCCCCAACGGACCCCCCCTCCCGCGGGCGATGCCAGCTGGTAGGACGCGTCTATGCCAGTGTAAAGCGGCTCAGAGCCCGTATCGTGTCCGTGTCCAGGAGCTTTGAAATCTTACCTCCGAGAGTTGCCGGAACCTCTGATGACCTTTGAACTCTATGACGAGTGGATTCAGGCTTCCAAGTGAGTACATCGCGTCTCGGAGTGTGCGCGTGGGTAGGGTTTCTTCGGAGGGTTTATTGAAATGAGGAGAGCGTGTAACCTCAGATCTTACAGGTCCGCTTCTTGGTGTATATCATCCTTGTGCCCAGAGGAGCATGTGCAAGGATGCCACTGCCGCCGTTATTTTCAGTAACAAAACCTAGATATTATTAAAGGTGTCTTGGGGGGGGACCAGGGGCATGAATAAGTAAATCATGGCGTATCTACACTGTGACGTACTCTGGAGCGCTTAAAAACCCTGGTCAAGCTATTCCTGCTAACACGAAGGTGGGAAGACTTCACTTTTCAGTGAGATAAAACAGGTTAACAAGGACACATATAATATGTTTTTTTTTTTAAACACGACACACTCAAAAGCATATAATTTTAGGAGTGTCTCTATATATGCTTACATGCGTAGAAGGTTCTGGAAGGGCTCACACAAGCAGATCGTCACGATTCCTTCTAGAGAGAAGAATAGAACAAGGGAGTGGTCACAGGGTCTTGACTCGTACTTGTTACAAAGACAATAATAATGGTTCCTTAACAGCTCATGTAAACACTTGCCGTGTTGTCTGCGGGCTGCCCTCAGCTGGGTGCCTGAGAAGGGGCATGATTTCTAGAGCTCTCTCGTAGGTTTAGTCTCAAGGCGTGGCCAGCTGCTAGCCTGTCAGAAGGAATGCTCGAGTGCGTAAGTGCTGCTTTGGGTCCTGCTGCTGACCCCAAGGGAAGCCAGGCCCTGTGTGGCGTGTTAGAGAAGACTGGCTCCCATCCCGTGCCAGGGCGCTGGGCTTTTCCCCAAGGTGGAGTAGAGATTACGCCTTGGAAAAGCCTGGCTGGTTACCTGGCATGCTTCCATCTGCTTGTGGAGCGTGGGTGTGAGCTCCGTGACAATACTGATCATGAGCGATACCTCTTTCTCAGGTGTTTGTTAGAGTCTTGTCACTATTCTAAGCTCATTGTGTGCTTTTAAGTCGTTTAATTGTCACAGCAATGAACCCTTCGGAAGTGGGCTATGCTGTCTTCCTTAGCTTATAGGTGAGGAAGACAGGTCCTAGAGCAGGTGTGTGACCAGGTTATCTGCCGTCTAATAAATGGCAGAATTTGGGTTCGGTCCAGGGAATCGGGTCTGGGACCCATGTGCCTTCGGGGGAAGGGCACGTGGTCTGGGACCCATGTATCCGGGGGCACTTCGTGTCTCTCTGGAGCCGCTCAGTGGCCCTAGGGATGAAGAGAAATGAGACCATATCTGCTGAGGGAAACTGTCCCTTTTATTTCCTAATTGTATACGTGATTTTGATGCCGGAAGAGCTCGAGAAGGGAGGACAGGCGGGGCATTGAGCCCATTTTACAGATGAGAAGAGTGAGGTCGTGTAGAGATTCAGTAGTTGGCACAAGATCACGGGCGGGATCGACCCAGGTCTTTAATGGGTTCCCTGCACCAAAGCCTCCTCGTCCAGCCTTTGGTTAAATTGCAGCCACTTCACAAATAGGATCTGTTAACCTTTACATTTCTAAGTGGCACGTTTGGTTTGCACTTCAGAGTCCTAGGAGGAGTGTGTTTTGGAGGATGCTTACCTCTTCTCAAGGCAGAACTGAGGGAAAAGAGAGATTTTTCTCCCCTTGGTCAGGATCTATGGATGGACCCGTGGGTACACAGCGATGAAGTGCCTTGGGCCCCGGGTTACGGGGTCAGAGCTGAGCCCTCACCCTTCCGATGTTTTCCTTTTAGTTTTTCTGGAGAAAAGATTCTTTGAGCAGAAAGGCCTTCCTAACCACGTACACCTTGTTATAGATTTTCACAAGAAGCATATATAAAATGTAGTCCTATAAGTAGTCTCTTTTCATTCTTAGTGGCCTTATTAAAAAAAATAAATAAAAACCTTTGAATCAGACTTTTCGTAGAGTGGAGAATCTTTGGTTCATGGAAATTATCGTCTCTGAGTTAGATCTTGAAGGTCAGATTTCCTTACGTGTATACCGAGCTCATACAATGTACTGATTCAAAAGGTATTTATTGAGCACCTGGGATGTGTCAGATGCCAAGGAACTTTAAGTACCATTTATTGAACGGACAGCAGGCTGCCCCACAGTGTGAAAGTGGGTTGAGCTCTCTTGACTGGTATGTTGTATCCTGGTTCCCGTGCTGGAATCCTCCTCCTGACACCACCACGGCCCTGCATTCACCAGAGACCTGTGACACGTACCGCGGAGGTTTGCGGGACAAGACAGGGGCCCCAGAGAGGGAAATAGTCGTCATCAGCACTTGGCTGATAATAGCCCGCCGGTACGGTCAGTCGCAACAGTTGGCTTCTCATTCTCCGGCTGGTTAATACGATCGCCAGTGAGCTCTCACTGATCCCTGCTCAGCCGCTGGCTCTCCTGTTTCTTTCCCCCAGTATTCAGGAGCAAGACAAGAGGCTTCAGGCTCTGTGGAATGCTTGTGAAAAATTGCCCAAGGCCAATCACAACAACATCCGGTAAGTGGACGGTTCCTGGAGACCTGGGGTCAGGGTTATTTAAGCCGTGCACACACCGTTTCCTGGCGAAAGGTCATGGTAACTAGCCTGTGCGGCATTTTAGGGGGTGCTGAGTTTGGTTACTGCACATGGTCTCCTTTCAACCTCAGATGACCCTGCGAGGTTGTCAGTTACTGTGCTGCCAAGGAGGAATAGGACAGAAGGCGCTATATGACTTTGGAAGCCCGCTGGCTAATTCAGTTGACTTCTCCGATGTGTAAGAAGCAAAGATGAATGCAAGCTATTTTTAAGATACGGGTTTATTTTTTTAAGAGTTTTTTATTTATTCTCTTGAGAGCAAGAGCATGAGCAGGGGGAGGCTCGAAGGGGGAGGGAGAAGCAGACTCCCGCGAAGCACGGAGCCCGGTGCGGGGCTCCATCCCAGGACCCCAGCAGGCAGACGCTGAACCAGCAAGCCACCCAAGCACCCCGGTATTGTGGGTTTATTGTAAAGATAGCATTGTTCAGGCACAGCTGGGGAGGCTGAGCAAACCTGGAGCTGCTTGGTGGAAGTGTCCTTGAGCTTGTCTGTACGGAGAAGGAGCCAGAAGAGTATCCTCCCATGCTCCACCATTCGCTGCCTCTTTCCCGCACATCTCCATCTCAGTCTGTCTGTCTGTCTGTCTGTCTCTCTCTCTCTCTCTCTCTCTCTCGCTCTCTCGCTTCCCCCGCCCTGGGATTTTACTTCCCGCTCCTCTACAGATCTTTTTCTGCTCCTTCACACTCTCTGCTTCCTCCCCCCTTCGGCTTGCCAGCACCGCTCCCGGCCCTGCCACCTCCCCTCCGTGCTTCCCCCCGTGCACGCTCCCAGCTTCAGCCCCTGTTGCCATCTGCCTGAGCATTTCTGCTTTCCCGTTCAGAATCCTAGCAGCCGGCGGTGTGGCGGGCCCTTGAGAAATTAAACATAGAGTTACCATCTGATCCGGCCACGCCGCCTCTGGGTATATATAGACCCAAGAGATGTGAAAGCAGGGACTTGGTATTTGTACACTCGTGTGCGTGACAGCGCCATCCGTCATAGCCGAGAGGTGAAAACCGGGGGAGGGGAGCACGGGACGGCAGGGCAGTGTTTATTGGGTATAGAGATTCTGTTCTGGAAGCCGAGAACGATCCGGAGATGGTTGGTGGTGATGGTGCTTTACAGTGCGAACATACTTCACGCCACTGACTGTAATGCTACCACCCACTTAAGAGTGATTAAAGTAGTAATTTTTATGTATATTTTACCCCAATTAAAAAAAATTCCCAAGAGCGATTTATCGTGCGGCTTCCTCATTAGTTCCTTGAGAGAGAAGCCGCATAGCATCGTGTCCTGTTAAAGTGTGCCGTGTGTGGCCGTATGTGTGCAGAGTCGCACAGCTGTGTCCTCAGTCCTGCAAAAGAACCGTGTTCCCGTCAGCAGTCACTCCCTTTCCCCCTCAGCCCGGCCCCTGGCAGACGCGAATCTGCCTCTTCTCCATCTCTGCCGATTTGTCTCTGCGGGACATTTCACCGGGGTGGAGCCCTACAGCACGTGGTCTCGTGTGTCTTGTTTATTTCACTTAGGACGATGGCCTTAAGGTTCATCCGTGCGCCTGGGAGCGTGTGTCAGTATCTCGTTTCTTTCCGTGGGTGAATAGTATTCCATTGTATGGATAGACCACATTTTATTTACCTGTTCCTCCCTCGGTGGACATTTTGGATGGTCTCCTCTCTCTGGCTGGCTTGCATAACGCTGATGAACATTTGTGTGCAAGTCTGTGTGGGGGCAAATTCCTCTTGGGCGGGTCTCTGGGAGTGAATTGTTGGCTCATCAGATTCATGCTGAATCTATGTTTAGCTTTTTTCTCCATTAGCTCTCAAAGCCACACTGAGGTTAATCTCAAGGGACACCACCCCTAGCATGCAGAGGTTCCTCTGATGATGCCTGGACACTTTGCTTTTCACCTCTGCACCCGGGGAGGGGAGCAGGTGACGGAGGTTTGGAAAGAAGGAGGGGCTTCAGGTCCCTAGATACTGAGTCAGAAGGAAAGATGGGGATTTCTCTGGCCGGGGTTCACTGATGCAGATGTTGATATGTAGCCGAGTGAGATTGGATGGAGTCTGTCTGTTTTTCAGGGATTCTCATGGCTTGACACGTTACACGTCTTCATTGTAACGCAGGATGTATGGCATCTCATCGTCAGTAAGATGGGCCACGTGAGAGAAATTTCTGCCCTCTGCTGGCGGAACGTGGCTGGGGTTGAGCCCAAGTCAAACCTGGCCATTCTGTCTTCCTTTCAGATACTTGATCAAATTTTTATCCAAGCTATCAGAATATCAAGATGTAAACAAGATGACTCCTAGTAACATGGCAATTGTGTTAGGACCCAACCTCCTGTGGCCGCAAGCGGAAGGGTGAGTACACAGGGAGGAACGTGCGTGGGGTGGCGTATGGGCGGGGTGGCCAGGGCCCCAGATAAATCATCAGCTTTTTTTACTTGTCAAGTCCTATTTCTCTTTTGGCCTGTTCATGTTTTAGGCTCAGGAGAAGACCCAGGATTCTGCAGATCTTTCTC
This sequence comes from Ailurus styani, assembly GCA_002007465.1. Classification (NCBI taxonomy): domain Eukaryota; kingdom Metazoa; phylum Chordata; class Mammalia; order Carnivora; family Ailuridae; genus Ailurus; species Ailurus styani. The sequence goes on from LNAC01000109.1 coordinate 3,940,679, forward strand.
ATTGATGGTCTCAGAGCTGCAGGCCTGCAGCAAGGGTCTTCTCTGAGCTCATCTGAGTTCGCAGTGGGCCAGGCAAGCTCTTCCCAGGCTTTCTGAAGCTCTGTGAAGAGCACACCTCCCAGCATCTGGCTGCAAGGGATGGAGGGCTGTCTCGAAAGAGAGCAGAGTTGGAAAGCAGACGAGTCTGGCAGTTGTGAGAATCACACCTCACGATGAAAGCTGCCTGATACTTGGTGATTTCATGTCTATTACTCATTTACATACCCCTCGTAAGGAGGACTTCTATGGTTACTCCATCCCGTAGGAGGGGGAGAGAGGTTCGGAAAGGCGATGTGTCCTTCCGAAGAGAAAGCCTACTCTCAGACCTGGTCGGCGGACTTCCGGTCAGGGGCCCTTCTGGGCTGCGGGGCCTGGTGGGCCTCTCCGCTGCCTCGGCTGCTAACCCAGTCCTGCCGCCTCTCCGCTCGCAGGAACATCACGGAGATGATGACGACCGTTTCCCTGCAGATTGTCGGGATCATCGAGCCCATCATCCAGCATGCAGACTGGTTCTTCCCTGGGGGTACGTGGCGGCTTCCAGACACGGGAGCGGGGGGCCGGGGGGCCGGGGGAGGAATAAGAGTATTACTGTGAGTTCAGAACTTTGAAACCGGAGGTGTTTGTGACTAAGCCTCCTGCACACCTGCATGAGTTGTGGTGGTTTCTTACTGTCTAATCCCTGGCCGAGTGACAGTCTGGCCGCAGGCGTCCCCTGCCCGCACTCACCACGTCTGTGGATTTTACTGGTCTAACATCCACACCACGGTGTCTTTAAATCTGTGAATCGTGAAATGCTGGAGCAGAGAGGAAAGGGAGCTCGCCTGCTTTTATAGATGCTGCGTAGACCTGAGATGAGCTTGGACTTTAATTCAGGGATCCCTTGGGTGCCATCCTTTTGTTACTCCTTGTGTGTGTTCTCTGAATTGCCTTCAATGTGTAAAGGAGGGGCTCAAAGGCGAGGAGATTCTTTTTGTATCTGGTTCAAAATTAGGCCGTAATGGCAGCTCCCTCCTGCGGTGCTTCCTGAATGTCCCAGCCACGGAAGCACCATCACATAAGGGTGTGACTCTCAAAGGTAACAGCTTTCGCTACACTCAATTCAGTGTTTGCTTTTTTTTTTTTTTTTTAAAGTGGCACTTACGTTCAGTAAACTTCAAGGCAAACCAAGATAAAGAAATAAAGGAGGTAGGAGTTGAAGGTGTAATTCCGTAAGTTTGAGGATGAGCGGATTCATTTCCCACTGCAGGTAGATGGGTTGTGGCTAGGAGAGGAAGGGATACTTCTGTGTGTCACTTGACACACAGACCATAGTGAACACACAACAACCGTAGTGAACCTAGTGAAATCTCCAGTTTTCAGTCCTTTTTAACGTCTTCTGTTTGGTTTTCCCGAAATAGAATGTCATCATCTGTAAACAGTATTGCCTCTTATTTTGTTTTCTTGACTTAATCCATTGGCCAGCGCTTCTCCAATAGTGTTGAGTAACAGCGGTAGCTGGGGGCATTGCCCTTCGTCCTGATTTGATTAAGACTGCTCTGGTGTTTCACTTGTAACCACGAGGTTTGAGATCGATGATTTTGTCTTTTTCAGAAAGTACCCATCTGTTCCTCTTTAAATTGTTTTTTTAATCATAAATAGAAGTTGTTTAATTTAATGTTCATCATATTAACGTGATAGGTGAGCACTTGTGTTCACCTGCTAATATGACGAATTATGTTAGGATGAATTCGTATTAACAGGTGACCTAACGTTGAACCACGGGACTCCATTTTTTACCGGTAGAGTGTAGAGGACAGGCCACGTCTGGTCCTCCTCCTCCTTGCCTGGAAGGGCGTGACCCATAGATCACGTCCACCCATTCTCTCTTCCCTGCAGAGATAGAGTTCAACATCACAGGGAATTACGGGAGTCCTGTACACGTGAACCACAACGCCAACTACAGCTCAATGCCCTCCCCGGACATGGACCCCGCTGACCGGCGCCAGCCCGAGCAGGCCCGCCGGCCCCTCAGTGTCGCCACGGATAACATGATGCTGGAGTTTTACAAAAAGGATGGGTATGAACCAGTGTCCCTTTCTCAGCATTGGGGGGCCGGTTGGAGGGGGGTGGCGGTTAACACCAAACCAGATTGCCGGGATTCGGATGCACTCTCAAGCAGTGGTTTAGGGGATTGTAGCAATTAAGCTATTGCCTCCTCCTCTGTGTTCACTCCGTGCTGTTGTGACTGAGCCCCTTGGCTGGCTTCCCTTGCTCTAGGGACAGAGGTAAGTGCAGCCTTCTGAGCCGACGGTTGTGATCCGTACTGATCACCTTTCATCAGAAGGAAAAAAAAAAAGTTGGTCAGCGAGGGGAATTAAAAGAAATACGTGAATACTTTATGTTCACTCAGAATATATGAGCGTATGTTAGTTGTCAAATCCCAAATGGCTTTCGCTGACGATGGCTCTGGTCCTCCCCGTTCTTCAGCAACACTCGTGCGTAAGCATCTCCGTGAACGCGTAGTTGAATGTTCCGCTTCAGAACATTTCAGGTTCGGTCTCTCTGAAATAGAGAGCAAACCTAACCTTGAAGCAACCTGAGTGTCTAATCCCTGGAAGTGTTTAAGACTTCTTCCATCCTTTATGACTGATACCAACGGCTCCTTGATGCAGTTGCTACGAGACTCGTGAAGGTGTTCAACGTAATTTGCTCTCGAGGCTCCTGTTCAAATCCGTTTATGTAACGTGTAACTGCATACCGTGATTCCCGAAACAGATAAAACGGGCATCAACAGCTTTCATAACAAGCCCAGCTGACCGGTGGGGAGCGCCGGGCCCGGCAGCCAGAGTGTGTGGATGAGAGCACCCCGCAGGCTCGGGGCGTCAGGGGCTGGGTCTTACAGAAGGACCCAGAACTGCATTGTTTGCTCCAGTATGTCACTCGCGTAAACTTCGGTTAAGGATTAAAAATCGCTGCTATAACACAAAATTCAGCCGCTACTCTTTCAAAATGGACCAGGAGCATAAAGCACTGAATGGGAACAACAGAGATGTGGACAACCGCCTTCTGCCTCCCAGACAGATCCCGAGGCAGCCAGAAAGATCGGCCTGCTCGCCAGGTTTGTGACCTGAAGGGCCTCGGAGGGAAAGCTGAAAACCAGGAATGGTAGGGGCGCATCTTAACTGTTCACCCTCTGAAGCTTCTGAGTGGGAGTTGGCACTGGGGACCTGGACGTGTGTCCTGGGATGATGGATGCCTGCTTGTCTCCTTACCCCACGGAGACCCTTGCTGTGTGAGGCAGCCAGGGGGTTGTTTATCTGCTCTGTGCTATTGGGTACTGTTCTCCAGCTCAGGGGAAAGAAAAACTAGAAATTCCCAGAAGTCGGAGAGAGTAAGGGGAAATACCTTCAATCTTTCTTTCTTTCTTTCTTTCCTTTCTTTCTTTCTTTCTTTTCTTTTCTTTCTTTCTCTCTCTCTCTCTCTCTCTCTCTCTTTCTTTCTTTTCTTTTCTTTTCTTTTCTTTTCTTTTTTTTTAAAGATTTAGTTATTAGAGACGGGGTGGGAGCAGAGGGCGAGAGAATCCCGAAGCAGACTCCCCACTGAGTGAAGAATCCAGGGATGCAGAGCTGGATCCCAGCATCCTGAGATCACGACCTGAGCTGAAATCAAGAGTCAGACGCTTAACTGACTGAGCCACCCCGGCGCCCCTCCTTAAGTCTGTAAAAAAGAGCATGCTTAGAGTCTGATCTTTGGTGAGAGAGAGAGGGAGGAGCGCATATTAGCAGGTGTCTCGGGTTTTGTTTTTAATCTCAGTTTAAGCAACACTGGTCCTCTGAGAAATGTGTCCAGCCGAGAAGAGACCCCGGAGGATGAATTCGGGTCCCAGCTGGGTTTTGGAGAGCTCCTTTGGTCCTCGTGTTTCCGCATTCGAGGTGGGCCAGACCCCATCAGATGCCCAGCTGCCTGTGAGGAGTAACCCAGATGCCACCTATGGGAGAGGTACACTGTGGAATCTTGGGACAGTTGAGTCCGCTGGCCCCCAGAGTACACAGGCAAAGGCAAAAAACTTGAAGGATGATTTTTTTTTTTTTTTTTAACGTAGGCTCCATGCTGGGCATGGAGCCCAATGTGGGGCTTGAACTCACAAACCTGAGATCAAGACCTGGGCTGAGATCAATAGTCGGACGCTTAAAAGACTGATCCACCTAGGTGACCCTCGAATGATATGTTAAGCCACTGCCTCCTTTCTGATGACGAGTGGTCATTCAAGAACTTTGTAAATGATTTGCCTGTTCCGCACACTTTTCTCATTTAAAGCCAAAACTACCACCATCTACTTGAAGGGCGTAGGGGATGCGCTGCATGAATTACTCTTACACGCTAAATGGATGTAGTTTATGTATTTTAAAACTCGTGTTAAACATTAAACGAAGTGGAGGGCTTCCTGGTTTAGGGGTGCCCTTGCTCCGTCGTCCGGGGTACTGGCTCAGTGCTTTAAGGTACAGTGAGCTTGCAGATGATCAGTTTCTAACCAGCTTTCCCAGGAAACAGAAACCTAAAGTTGTAAGTGTGTTGGGGGGAAAAGACAGTCTTTTGCATCATCAAAAGGCCCCTGTGCTATGTTAGCAATAGTAGGGGAATTCTCCATATTTATCCCATTTCTGAGCTCTCAAAATCTGAGACGCATTTTAAAGTCTTCAGACTACTTTCTTGAAACACCGACAAATTAAAGCTCACTTTACAGAAGCATTTTGGTCAAGTTAAAAAAAATAATAATTATATATTATCTTCTTGGCTGATGGCTTTTATTTCCTAGCTCTCACAAGTGGTTCACTCCCCATCCCAGCTCCAGGCTTTGGTCCTCCTGCCTTGGATTCAGGATGACTCAGGAAATGGAGTTTCCTTAGCAAAACCTGGAGGCACGTTTTGGAGCTCACATCCACCTTTCTCATTACTGTGATTGGCAGAATAATCCCCCTGCCTCCAAGGCTAGCAGCCGGTCCTAAACCCTGGAACTTGTAACTACTACCTTATTTGGGAAAAGCGTCTTTCTGGATGTGATTAAAATAAGGACCATGAACTGAGGGGACCACTCTGAGTTACCAGGGAGACCCCTAAATGCAATCCATGTATCATAAAATTCGGACAGATTTGACATATGCACGCAGAGAGGGAAAAATGTGAAGGTGGAGCAGAGAGAGATTTAAGGATATGGCTGCATGCCAAGGAACATAAGCCAGCAGGACTGGAAGAGACAAGAAACAGCTTCTCTCCTGGAGCTCTGGAGGGAGCACAGCCCTCCTGCCATCTTGATTTCAGCCCATTGCTACTGATTTTGGCCTTCTGGCTTGCCAGAATATGGCTGGCAAGGGAATGGCAAGGGAATAGATTTCCACCATTTACCAACTTTGCGGTCAGCAGCTACAGGGACCTGATACATCCCTCCACGTGCCGGGAGCTTCATGGTGAAAATGGCTCAGGTGCTTTGTCCTCCCCCCCCCCCCCCCCCGNTTGGAAACTACAAGCCGGCCTCAGCGACTAACTTATCTACTGGAACATGGCAGAAGGGACGTGCGAGGACTTCGGAAGCTGGGTCAGAAAGAGCTTTGTCAATTATGCCTGCGTCTCTTGAACACTCACTCTTAGGGCACAGATACCTCACTGCTTGGAAGCCCAGGCAGCCCCTCCGAGAGAAGTTAAAGTCCCGCCCTTCACCCCCGGCTGAGTACTGAGCTGACAGGCAGCACCACTTAACCAGCTTTGGGAGGGAATGGTCTTGGAGCCTTCCTCACCAAGCTGAACCTTCTCCGCTAATGCTGTGTACAGTACACAGCTGTGCCTGACAAACTCTGCCAAGAGTGTGGATTTGTGACCCAGATAAATAAGCTGCTTCATTTTGAGGGTGGCTCATTACACAACAAAAGATAGAACAAGCTTTTAAAAAAAAGAAGGCTGCTGTCCGACGGCCCCAACCCCATTCTTCCACGCTGCCTTAATTGGCCTGGGCTGGGATTCAGGCACTGGTGCTTTTTAAAAGTGTCGTGGCTGATTCTCTTGTGCCTCTAAGGGTCAGGAAGCACTGAATCACAGAAACATTTTGCCGATCTGAATTTGGCAGTGATACAGTTTTTAAAAAAAAAATTTCAAAACTTTCCTTTTGTAGCCCTTGGGTGTTGGTGTGAGATACGGGCTGTCCTGACTGTGCCAACACTCTGAACCACAAAATATTGATTAGGTCACCCCAAGCACCCTCACACTCTGTGTAAGCTCTGACTTGGAAATTTGAGGGTACAGGTTACTATGTATTTTTCATGCCATGTTAGCATTGGCTTTTTGTTTTGTTTTATAAAGTAGTGACATCAGTTTTGTCGATCCTTTGTCCCACATAATACATGAAAATAACCTTGCCAGATCCCTTTTATTTTTCTGACAATGGTAGAGTGTCCCATCAAATTTTTTGTGTGTGTGAGCCCTACTACCTCCTAAAGAGTTGGCCAAGAGGTCTGCACTCCTGCCCATTAGTCAGGAGGGACTCATAGTCCCTAAGCGTTTGTCCAATGCCTCCATTGGCCATGTCCCCGGCAGAGTCTGCACAGACTCAGCTGGGATCTTTGAGAGGGCTGCACTTAGAGGCAAGAAGAGAAATGTCAGTGGTGGACCATCCTTCCTCGTTCACGTCTCCCCAGTGGCTCTGATCCTCCTCCTTCCTACTCCTCTCCGCCTCCACTCCCTGTCTACTGGCAGCCATATACTTCAGAGACCCTACCAGTACCACCGCTGCCCTCCCATACACACCAGTCTCCCTACTGCCTGTTTGCCACCTTCTGGCTCTGGCCCATGCTGTCCACTCTGACCCTGATGGCTGACATCCGTGCCATTGCGCCAGCTCCGTCCTAGCCTCTGGAGTCCCAGCAGGATGGCGGTCTGTCCACAGAAATCCCAGTGGCCTTGTCTCTTTATAATCAGAAGACCGATGTTCAGTCCTCTTTCTAGTCTCCAAACCTGATGTGCCTGCTGCCATTTTGCTTGTCCCACAGCTGGCTGGTCCTCACAGGCTCTCTACCAGAGCCACTTGACCGCAGTCCCCAAATCTATGGGGATCTTTACACCAGAGCCACTGGTCTCTCCTAAAGCTCAGCTTGGTGTGTGATGCGTCCTTTGCCTATGCTAGACACCTGCTCTGTGATGGGTCTTGTCCCACCTGTCTGGACCACCTTCTCAATGTCCAGCAATTTGGAACAGGCTCCTTTAATTGAGAAGGTTCGGAAGGAGTGTGCAAGGTGCTCTATGGATGACTAGTTCCACTGTTGATTGTGTTGGGGTGGGAGGGAACAGAAACCTGGGGTCTGATGGGCTTGTAAAACACGATTCAGTCCATGGAAACCAGTTCATGAGGCGTGTATGACTTCTTAGAGTCTTTAACATGGCGTCATGGGTCACAAATCTTCATAAGGTGGCCGTGGCATGCTTCCTTTCCCAAATTTATTAAATCAGAAAGCCTGTGGCCACCTGACAGCCGGAACTAGGGGTCCAAAGGCCTGGCTTCTGTAATTGCAGGTATTAGGGTGCTCTGCAGACCCTGCGGGGGAGGATGGACAGCACGCAGAGACCGTGACCCCAAAAGGCATGTCGTTGTGGTTAGCTGGTGCAGTCATTTTATTTCAGATAGAGCCTGAAGCTGTCCAAAGACGAGCTTACCTAGAAAGTCATCCTGGGCACTAGTGGGAAATTTGGCTCTTACTTTGGGTTCGCACTGACCGAATGGACCTTGTTAGAGGTATGTTCTTGGCCTGGGGCCCCAGCTCAGCTTCCACGTCACCAGGATTTACACATCTGTGGGTGCTGAGACCAGGTCTGTGCAATGTGGCCAGATGACTCCAGCCTTTATTTGTAGTGGGGAGGTGAAGAAGCTTTGTCGTTGATGTATTTAAGAAAGGAATTACCTGACCCCAAGGAACTAGAAATTACTGGATTCTAGCCTTTCCCGGGTGAGTGTAGTAAGCCAGGCTGTCTTAGGACTTTTAAGTTTCTTGTCACTCACCATCTGGGGGCCCTGCAGGCCCCTGCCACTACTTCCTGGCCCCCAAGTTTCTCTTAAACATTCCCTGAACTTACAAGTCTTCAGTGGATGCTTGGGGACCTTCCCAGATTCCCCGGGCTTCTGCCATCTGTTGGCAGATGCGTTTCTTGTCTCCCTTCTCCTGGCTGGCCTTTGCCCAATGTAACTGCTTTTTAGAACCGCAATCAAAACCTTCCATATCTCTTTAGACTTGAGTATTTCAGAACTGTATATTAATTAATACTTCTAGCTAGGATTGTCCCTGATGAGGATTCAAAGGCAGCGTGGCAGATGTCTGTCCTACAGAGGGGGGAAAAAGGAAAAAGCAACTGCCTAACGCTAGATGATCTATTCCCTAGAATTTCACAGCAGACTTCTGCTCTGTGACAAATACATTCTTTATGTAGATGCTTCATCTTCCATCTTTCAGATTTAGGCTTTTTCTTCCCTCCCTCCCTTCTTCCACTGGTGCAGTCCTTTGTCTCTTAATTTTTAAGGTTCTGGATCTTAATGCTTTCCCCGTGCGGCCTGCCAGGTTACAGACTTTGCAATAGAGTACTGCTTCATTTCCTACATCAGGGGAGACGCTTCTAGGTCTCACCTTTCTACTCCCTTGTCATGCACGTTGCAGGAGAAGAGTCCCCCTTATGTGAAAGAGCCCTGATGAACTTCGGGGTTGGGCTCTCTTCCAAGTTCAAATTCTGGCCACGTGACCTTGGGAATTGACTTAGCCTCCGAATGCCTCCATTTCTTTAGTGCAAAATGGGGAACTAATAGCGTTGTTTAGTGCATTAAATAAAATCTTACTTAGGAAGCGTTCAGAGCAGTGCTGTGGGAAACATCAGCTGCTTCGAGTACACAGACTAGGTTTTTGAGTGACATTGTCCCGTTTTTAAGATTGCGACGTGGCTGGGCGTGCTTCTCCATGAGGCACTCTGCCCGACCCCCTCCTTCACCATCACACTAAGAGCCCTATGGATGTCTGTCTGTCCGTCTTCACCCAGCCACGGGCACTGGGGCTAATTCTGCAAGCACAAAATACACCAAAGCCAGCACGGACTGGCCGAGGACGTGGAAGGTTTCAGGAGGCTCCTTGGGATGTGGAAGGCCTTCGTAGGGCAAAGAGTTGCGGCCGTTTCCACCTGAGCTCCTGCTCCCCGCCCCAAGTTTTGTTTCCCAAAGAACCTTTCAGCCAAGACGAGACCCTTCTGGTCCTTCTCTTCTTTCCTGCCCAGATGCCCTGGGCTGGGCGGTAAGACTTAAGGAAAGAAGAGGGTCCCCTCTTTATTTTTCTTTCCCTTAAGCCAAGAGCCCTCTGAGGATGCTTTCCCCTCCTCTGAAAGCCACACTGGCTCATCTCACCAGATTCCTGGAAGACCCAGGGAGCTAAGAAAAAGGGGGCTCTCCTCCTTGTTTGTTCCCCTTCTACCAGAGAACTGCCCCCTTCCCCCCAGATCTTTGGTGTTTTGTTGGGAAGGGGAGACAGTCTTGTGGCAGATCCTGTAAAGGGGGTCTTCCCAGTGTCTCCTCCTCCCACTGGCCTGACTCACTGGCACCACATGCTTCTGTCCCCCTCCTGTCAGCTTGCTCTAGGCTTAGGTTCACTGGCAGTCTTCCACTTAGTGCCTACAAGGACGGAGCGTCGTCGTCATCGTGGCTACCGCTTGTTGGCTTCTTAGCAGGCGCTCAGTAATTCCTACACACTGTCCTCCTTGCTCTTTCCAGCCCTGAGGTTGTGCGGAGAACCATCAGAGGGAACTAGGTGTTCAGTAACTCATCCCTATCCCACAGTAATGAGAAAATGTGGGATTCAAACCCCAAATCCTTCCAGAGGGCGGCGCTGCTCCCCTGAAGCATTGGAGTGAGCAGAAGAGAGCGGGGTCACCCCAGTGCCCAGCTGCCGCTCCAGCTCCTCACAATCCAGCTACCAAGCCTTTCTCTCCGCTCCACGAAGGTGCCCCGTGAGTCTCTGTTCTCCGGCTTGTCAACCCCGTGAAAGACCGCTGGCGAAGCCAGACAGACTTACGGGGCACCCCCTGTGCTTCCCCCCATCACCCATCACCACGGCCCCTGGAGTGGCCGCTTGGCTTCCTCCCCCCGAGTGAGGGTCCAAGGGCGTGCTAAATGCCCCTCACCACTCAGTCACTGATAAATTACCTTCACGGCAATGCTGGAAGTGGGATGGGTGGTATTAGCCTCGTTCTGTAGATGAAGAGAGAGCTCTACTGAGCCAGTGGCTTAACTGGGGCTAGAGGCTTGGATGGTTCCAGAACCTATTCCCCGATACAGTCTGCTAGGAAAGCGACAGTGTGTGTCCTATGATAAGTTCCATAGCAATACGACGTTCTGGCAGAGTAGGAGGAGTTCAGCAGGGCAGACTGTGCATCCGTAGGAATTATCATTGGGTCCACCCCTCGTGCACCTCAGTGGTGAGTAACTCAGAACTCTGAATTCCCTGCCCCTTGGCTCTTTTACCCTAAAAGACGGGAGTGGGAAGCAGGCATCCCAGGGCCAAATGCAGGCACTCCTGCCTCATTGCTCCCACCTCCCACAGGACCCAGAAAAAGCCGTAAGAGAGGCTTGCCCTGAGGTCCCCTCTGGGATTCTGGAACATATTCCTGCCTCCTACTTACTGATCTCCAAACCCTTTGCTTCGTAGAGCTTCTTCCTGGCCTCTGGCTTCTTGCTCTGCCCTGGATTCATCTCTAAAGCAGTCTGAAAACCAGTTCCTCTATTTTCTCCAGGAAGCAGTGGGCTGCGGGAAGTCTTTGACATCCCAGACTGGCCTCAGGTACCCGGGCAGTGACTTCTTACGAGTGAATTGTGTTTGATTAATTGCACTTCCGTTTCACCCCTCTGTGGGTAAACACAATCAGGTTCTTGATTCTGGCTACTGTTGCTGCTTCCCATGATAAAACGATGAACAGAAACTTTATACAACCTTTGGGTTGTGGTCTTCATCTTTGAATAGCTTCCCCTCTCTGGCAGTGTGCCAAGCAGTTTTATAATTTTTGTCTTCGGGTTGGATTTTATGTAGACATTCAGGCATTTATTTTTTTTAAAGATTTTATGTATGTATTTGACACACAGAGAGAGATCACAAGGAGGCAGAGAGGCAGGCAGAGAGACAGGGAGAGGAGGAAGCAGGCTCCCTGCTGAGCAGAGAGCCCGATGCGGGCCTCGACCCCAGGACGCTGAGATCATGACCTGAGCCGAAAGCAGAGGCTTTAACCCACTGAGCCACCCAGGCACCCGACATTCAGGCATTTAAATATTCCTTTTATTTATACCACTTTTGTTTTCTGAAAGCAAATATGCATTGAGTCCCCCCAAGAGCACTGCCTTTGTGATTGATTCACTCTGTAAAGACTTGTGTTGCTTTTCGAAAAGATCGGCGAACGTTTGATGCACGTGCACTAGGAAGCTGAGGTGCTGCCTCCCCTCCCCTCTCCCGAATTTCATCGGGGAAAGTGGAGATTGCATAGGACACAGCGGTCTCTTTGTAAAAGCAGAAGGGTGTGCTCAGCTTTCAGTTCTTGGTTGCTGAGTTCTGCCACGGATACTTCCCGGGTCTGGCTCCGTCCGTCCCCCACGCCCCAGCTGGCGCCTTCGCTCGGTAAGCCAGATCAGCAGGGAGCCCGGCGTCGGAGCTTGCCAGAGCTTGAAGATGCTGTAGAAGTAGAAGGCGTCCCCCAGGAGCCCTGATCCTGGAGCCCGTGCCCACCTGGTGCTTCCCTCCCCACCCCCAGATGGAAAGGTCTTTCCAAGCGAAAGAGCGTAGGATAAGGCAAATGGAGAGAGACTGGCCTCCCCTGTCGCCACGGTCAACATCCTGCATGCGTGTCCTCCTCGCCCACCAGTGCGGCTAAGTGTGTCACTCCCTTCCCCCAAGCGGACCAGGAAGCTTGTTGGCGCTTTCAGCCTGATAAATTCGGAAGCCCACAGTTGTGTCCCTTGCAAGTCCCCTTCTCCCCAGACCGGACCTTCTCCCCAGGTTTTGCCTGACCCCCTAAAAGTGATTCTGGATGTCCTGCAGAAGGTGCTTATTTCTTGGTGGAGGTCCTCAGACCCAAGACGACTTGAGAACTAGTGGGTCTTGGAAAGAGACCCAGACCCTGGAAACCGCCCCCCCCCCAACTCCGCAGGTGCCTCCTCAGAGCCATACAAGGGAGGTGAGGAATAGGAACAAGGACAGGACGTGAAAAGCATCAGGCGCTGTCCCCGTCCCAGTGCCTGCCTGCTCAGGGTTACTGCCCTCTCACTGCGGGCTGGACCCAGCAACTCACTTCCTTAAAGGACCCAGATCCTACCCACTACAGCTGATCTCAAAATGTGAGCCTTTTTTGTTGGTTTGTTGAATCTTGCTGCTGGTCTGTACGGTAAATGCCCTTCTGGGTGGGCAGAGCAAGCACCCGATCACCCTCATACCCCCACCCCGCTGCGCCCGTCTGTGCGCCGCAGCCACACTGTGCGACTGGCTGTCTCCCCCTTACTACTGGAAGCGGCCGGTCTTGGTTTAGTCAGTGAAGGTCTTGACTTCGTACCGTAGAACCAGTTAGCGTCTAGACCCGAGGAAAGAATGAACAGCCTTCTAGATCATGTAACTTGGAAGCCAGTTGGCTTACTACCAACTTTTATCCCCACTTAGGACACGCGCTCCCCTCGCATCCCTGCCCCATACACCCACAGATATCCACTCCCTGGCTTCTGTCTCTCTTCAGGTTGGAATAAAGGACAGGATCTTTACCCCTTCAGACAGAAGAACCCTTTAACTAGAGAGGCCGCCCGAATCGAATCAGTTTCACACGCACAGCAAAAGCCTCACGCTCAGACCCTGACCTTGACAAGACAACCTGTGTGTCCAAAGGAAGGCGTAGTTTTTTTGACACTAATGTCTGTATGTTTCTGTCCCTGCAGCCTTAGGAAAATCCAAAGGTACGGTATCCTCGGGTAGCTACGAGGCCATGGTCAATCTCTGAGAACAAAGCAAGCCATGCCTTTAGTGAGCTCTGCGAGAGGGTGAATGTGCCGTGTCTGGTTGCTTGGCCGACATAACGGAAGCTGGGTCTCCGTGGTTAAAACCGAATTGCGCCCCAGAGTGACCGTAGGCATGGTCAGCCCCTCACCTGCCGCGTAGACCCGCAGGTGTGGCCTGCAGAGATTGTAGCTCGGCCAAGGGCCGGGGGCTAGTGCAGGAGCCCTGACTCGGGCCTGTGCCCTAGACCCCAAGTGACAAACGGAAGGACGGCTGTCTAGATGTCTCCTGCTGGTCAGCGCCACGTTCTACTGCGATGCTGCCCCCTGCCGCAACCCCCACCCCGTCCCGCCCACCGCCTCCGTCTCCCCCTCGGGGGAGGGAGGGAGTGCCCCCCAGAGAGGCTGCATTCTGCTCTGGGGGCGAGCTTGGAGTCCGCGCGCACAGCCTGAGGCCAGCTGGCTTTGGCGGAGGGTGGAAGCGGAGCCGCCGGGCGCGCCGGGCC